>BMAV01014868.1:13453-49553 GCA_019973955.1 Trichonephila inaurata madagascariensis
TATACATATGACAGAATCGCAACATTAAGTGGTAATTAATTTTTATTCATTATCATTAAAGTATCGTATTGTCATCCAAAACAATCGTGTATATAAAACTTCAGTTCAACTGAATGCTTTAAAACGTGAGAAAAAAAAATCTTTTAAAGTTTTGACACGTCGCCAAAAGGATAGCTAAGTCACCAAAAATGATGCCAACGTGTCTGCATTTGTAATTCTTTGAAAAATTAGTTTTTATCAATTAATATTTATTAATTAAATTATTGTATTGGCATCCAAAATAATCATGTATAAAAAATTTCAGCTCAATTGAGCGCTTTAAAATGTATTTTATTAACGATTGAAAATTCTACCAAGATAAATAAATAAATAGAGAGTGTGAGCTAATAGTAAGAGAGAGAGAGAGAGAGAATTGAAAAATGTGGTTGTTTTATTAGTATTTTATTTTTTCTCTTTAAAAAATATGGTCACGAACTTTTGACCGTCGTTGTCGGCTCGAGCACGAGTTCTGATGTCTCAGAAGACCCGCTGTGTTGAGGGACTAATGCGTGGCTCAAAGTCCTTACGTTGGCGTTGTGAGGAAGTTTGAGGATTGGGAACCCAGCTCAGGTATTGTCCTCCTCACTTTCCCGTGGTTCAAAATTACTTCATCCAAGCTTTCCTTCCTTGTCCGATATGAGTCATCAATATCTTTTATACAGAAAATGTATTGACTCAAGATGGGTCACCGTCAGATAAAACGAAAGGAAAAAATATTGATTAGCTTATCACAGTCCACCTAGTGCCCGCAATAACCGAGTGGTCATGGTCGCGACCTCGTGACCGGATTTTCAAGTCGAACATTTGAAACGTAGGACCATTGAATACCCCACCCCTTCTCTTGTAAAAGGGATAATGCACGTTAAATCTGTAGAAGTTCGAAGTTCTAGTTTATTAGGTTGTAACATATGAAATGTTCGATTTTTACGGCCTACTTTAAACATCTTTTTATGGAACAAACTTTATGTATCGAAATAAGGACCATTAATTTTATCACACTATTGCCATCGGGGGAAAAAAGTTATTTTATACCAGTATCACATAAAGTTCAGAATTTCTGGACAAGTGACAAACTCATTGAATGCCGTTTCAGCAACCCTTGTGTGGCCGCGGTGAGTGAGTGAGTGAATATTAACATCGCATTGTTCAGCTACACTAGGGCTTTTGGCGACGGGTGTGGCCGCGATAGCCTAGTAGTCCAGGTAACGGACTCGTGGCTGGTGTGTCATGAGTTCGAACCTGAGCAACTGAAGACCCACCGTGTAGAGAAACTGATGAACGTTAAATGTGTCGAGGCTCAAACGTCCTCCCGTTGGTGGGGTGTAGAAGTTAGGAGAGGAGAGTGACAGCTTAAGTGCCATCCTCGCCACTTGACCACTGTTCAAAATTACGCGGTACGTCGTCGAAAGCCCTCGTGTAACTGAATAAGGTGACTTTAATAATCACTCACTCACTCAGCATCCCTTGGATGTGTTTGAGATAGTAATAATCCGTAGGTGAGAGAGGTCAAATGAATATAGTGGGTGGTTCAGAGTTTGGTAGCCCAAAGCGTCCAACTTTTGACGAAGGATCATTGAAACGTGCGGGTTTGCATTGTCGTGGAGAAGAATTGGGCTTTTCTTGTTGTCCCTGCTTGTTGTCCAGCTGTTTATGTGTAAGTCCCTGGTGCGTTTCATCGATTTCATTACAATACTCATCCGCTGTAATGGTTTCGCCTGGTTTTAGAGAGCTGTGGTGGATCAAACTGACTGAGGTCAAACGGTCACTATAACCTTCTTTTGATAGAATTTTGGTTTCGTGAAGTGTTGCAGGGCTTTGTGTCGACATCTAGCTGCTGCGACGAATGTTGCCGATTGTCGTACGGAATCCACTTTTCGTCACAATTCGATTGAGAAGCAGATCAGTGCAGATGTTTCACAAAACGTTTATTTATTTATTCTCATTCAATTCATGAGGAACCCATTTATCCATTTTTTTAACTTTGCCAATCATTTTTAGGTTACGGGAAATGATTGTAGGAGTTACGCTTAGCTCTTCTGCGTAGTCTCGAAACAGTATTGCCGGGATAGTGTTCAATTATCGCTCATAGGACTTCGTTGGCCACCCAGCCAGTATGGTGGCTATTACACTCTGCTTGTAATCGAGTGGGCTCGGGTTCGAATCTTGGATAAGTTCAAGGATGTATCTTCGGGAAAAGAAGTCGGACTTTCGCCTGAAATGGATTCCCGTCTCAAATGGAAAGCAGCGCACCCCTTCTGTTCGCTTTTGGGATCATCATTTATAACAAAGTCTGTATTCTTCTGTGATTGTATTGTATGTATCTGTTCATCTATATTCCGTAGTATCCCAGGATGAAACGCACGACAACTACAACAACAGGACTTCGTTGTCTAAAATTGTCTCCGATCTTCCTTTGTGAGACTCTTATCACCAGATTCGAACATTGCGTACCACCGTCTAGTTTACTGAGTTGGCTCCAAATGCAGCATTGATGTTTCTAGCAGCTACTGCAGCATTATGATCACTCTTCCACTACAAAAATGATACTCTAAAATCTCGAGAAAATTCATTCTGTGATTAGGTATCCGACTACGTTCGGAACCGTGATTTTAAAAAGAGCATAAATGGATAATTTTCATGATATTTAGTGTCACTTAGATTAGAATACATGTATAAAATTGTTTTATAGGGACATTTTGACAAAAAAAATTATATAAATACAATATTTCGGCAAAAAATTAACTTAGAATAACCTTTTTTCAAAATGTTCTTCTTTTGTGAAAAATGCTTTTATTATAATAATATTTTGTCTGTTTATAGGTCTGATTTTTGTACAGAGGCTCAACTATGATTTTTGAAAAATTCACATTATTTTCAGAGTTACAACCCATTGAAATAATTATCGTCGTTTTTTTCTTAAAATTTCTCCCCTCTGTTGTCATAAAACATGGATAAACCCACTTCTAAGTTATATATTTCAAAAATTCTAGTTGAGCCTTTGTACAGAGGTCTGAGATATACAGGCAAAATATTATTATAATAGAAGCATTTTTCACAAAAGGAGAATATATTTTGAAAATGGGACATTTTATGTTCATTTTTTGTCAAAATATTGCACTTAAATAATTTTTTATTGTAATACTATTCTTCAAAGAATTTTTTATACATTTTCTAATCTAAGTGACACTAAATATCATAAATATTATCCATTTACACGCTTTGCAAAATCCCGGTCCCGAACGTAGTCGGATACCTTAAACATATAAAATTATAGAACATATAAACTTATATCAAATGAGATAGAGATACGTTTTTTAGCTTTAAAACGATAGATAATATATGAAAAAGTATATCAAAAAGTCTTATTAGAAAAAGAATCTCAAAAGCGCACTGGTAGAAATTTGACGTTTCATATGTTACAACCTAATAAAAACTTTCATATATGAAAAAAAAGATTTTCATAAACTGGATGTATGCTATCCAGTCTTTTATCAAGAACAATATTTGCTGAAAACGAGTTATTTACGATTTTTAACACTGTAAATAGACTCTACACTGAGTAATAAATAGAAAACACTAAAGAGATTTTAGGCCTTTTTCTCTTTTCCAGTTATGCATTGTACTGATAATAGTGCGTTATTTTGTACATCTAACGAAACTATTTCCCGTCATATTTTTGGGCGCCAGGAAACAAACTTTTAAAGTGAAATATTAACAGAATTGGCGATGAATTGAAGGGGAAAAGGTATGTTTACAATATTCGATGTGTACTTTTATAGCGTTTGATTCGTGTTTTTATTTTTTCATGAATATAATTTTTTTTCTATACTAGTAAGCATTTATAACATTTGAACTTTTGCTCTTAAATTGTCTCTACAAGCATAAAAAAATAATATGGGAAAAGTCTATTTTAATGTTTTATTTAACAATGTCAGTTTTAATCATGTCAGAAAATTTTAATACAACTTTCTAAAAATACTTTTACGTGTATTTTGTAGTATTATTTTAAGAAATCTTCTCTGGTATTATTAATTATGTGCAGTACTTATTTGAAAATTTCTATGCTTCTCTATCCTCAAAAAGATCTTGGGATATATTCCACAATGGAAACCTTTGAATTTTGTTGTGTGTGTGACTACTCTTATATTTTTCTTCGTTTTTAAAATACAGACGAACCCCCATTCAATGAATTTTTTTTTCTTTTCCCTCGATTAAAATGAAGGCGAAACCCCCTATTTAACGAATAACAAACCCCGAATTATTTATCCAGCCGGAAAAATTTTTTTTATCAGTTTGAATTAGAAAAAAATTGGGTTTCTTTTCAAATGATACATTCTTTTTGTCTGGAACAGAAAGACATTTTTTGTTAGCAGTAAATTTCGACAGGAAAGGTTACAGTCCATTGTTAGACTTAACAGTTGCAGATGAGTTTTGAGTGTAACCTACTGCGTGAGTTTTGAATAGGACAGGAATTTCCTTTCTTGTCTCTTTCAATAGTACCAATATTTTTAACAATGTTTAAAAATTATGTAATTTCTCTCTGTTGATATTTTTTTTGTAGTTGCTTGTTATAGAATTTCGAAAAGTAAGAGAAAAAAAATTTTTTTATCTTCGAGAAAAATTTTTTTTATTTCTTAGACCCCAATATTACGAACAATCCCGAATTAACGAATAAAGGGTTCATTCCTGATGAATGCGTTAGATAGGGGTCCGACTGTATGTTCTTTTAAGGTTTTTTTTTTTTATGGGGTTCCCTGGAAACTTCTTACATTTTCAATGGTTCCGTGAGTTTACAAAGTTTGAAAACCATGTCATAGATGAAAAAAGAATTAATTAGCAGAATTAAATGGTAGAGAAAGAGAACATTTGAGAAAGTATAAAATTATTATACGTTTTAGAATACTTAAATCTGTTGGATATTTTTATGGTATCCGACTGCGTTTGGAACCGTGATTTTGTAAAAGCGTATAAATGGATAATATTTATGATATTTAGTGTCACTTCGATTTAAAAATGTATATAAAATTGTTTTAAGAATATTATTACAATAAAAAATTATTTAAGTACAATATTTTGACAAAAAATGAGCATAGAATGACAAAATTTCAAAATATTCTCCTTTTGTGAAAAGTGCTTCTATTATAATAGTATTTTGCCTGTATATAGTTCAGACCTTTGTACAGAGGCTCAACTAGAATTTTTGAAACATATAACTTAGAAGTGGGTTTATCCATGTTTTGGGACAACAAAGGGAAGTAATTTTAAGAAAAAAAAACGCTGATAATTATTTCAATGGGTTGTAACTCTGAATATAATGTGAAGTTTTTAAAAAAAATAGTTCAGACTCTCTGGAGAAGTCTTTACTTTATATAAGCACACACACACAAAATATTATTTTAGAAGCATTTTTTATAAAAGGAGAACATTTTGAAAAAAGGTTATTCTATGTTAGCTTTTTGCTAAAATATTGTATTTGTATAAATTTTTACTCTCAAAATTTCATTGAAACAATTTTATACATGTATTCTAATCTAAGTGACTAAATATCATGAAAATTATCCATTTATGCGATTTTTTAAAATCTCGGTTCCGAACGTAGTCGGATACCTTAATATATAGGAACATAATACACATGTCAACGTTAGTATTTTTGAAAATAAATCTTCAATTCATCTTATGAAATATTTACTATATTTTATTTATTTATAATCATGAGAATTGACGCTATCTGATCCAGACGCCGGTTCAGTGATAGCCGTTTAGAAGAGATTTTGCTATATCATTCTTTAACTGTGGTTGCTCATTTTCTTGAAGTATACTTTTCCCTTAATTCACCAGAACACGATTGAATTTTAATTAAATACTTTTGTGATTATATCTAGATAATAAAAAAGATATGCATCCCCTACTATTTCTTTTTGGTGTTATATTTATGGTTAAGAATACACAGTACCCTAAAAATTTCATTTTTACCGAAAATATTTTTTTTTGCGTTTTCTAGTGGCCCATATCATTGAGAATCTTGCCACGAAATTTCAGATCTGTTAGCAAATTAGTTTTTAAGATATTTGAAGTTTTATGAGTTATGGTTTTGGTTTCGGCTCATTTTAAAGAATTTTTCAACTCTTAAATTGAATTAATTGAAAATATTTTTGTGAGCTTTTAGTTTGAAATGGTTATTAATTCCAATTTTCATTTCTAAAATCATTTCTGCTTGATTATGTTTTGAGCTTTTGAGTTCTCATAATTAATTAATTAACCCTTAACTTCGCAATTTTTTAAATTTCTATGAACAAATTATATCAGCTAGTTCTCAAGTAATAATAAAAGGGAAAAATATGAAAAAAAATTAAGCAAATTTAAATTGAATTTCAGTCATTTTTTTGTTTGTAACAAAAGTGCAACATTGCGCAGTAGTGCTGTAAATTACAATTTTTTTACATGAGGATTTTATTATTCATCAAAAAATGTTTAAATTTCTTACCTGGTAATTTATTTCGTCAATAAACAAGAGGAAGTATACAATATAACGGATTCTTTATATAGCAAAAACACAGTCCTTGAGGCGTCAGAGATTTTTATAATTGTTGTGATTTCTGAAAAAAATGTACTTCCATCTAATAACAAAATTAGGATGTATTTCGTTACAGTATTTTTTTTTCTCAGATAAGTGATTTGTAGGTAATTAAAAAAATATTGATTCTGTTAAATTAAAATAAATCATATGTTGTGCAGAAATGCAACAGTACGAAGTTAAGGGTTAAGATTAATTTCATGGCCAATTTTTGCTTTAAAAATAGTTTACATAACTTAAAAGCTTAATCATAATTTTTTTCCTGTAGAGAAAATGACATGGCAAATGAGTTTTCAGGTTGCTATGAAAAACGATATTTAGAAGAGATGGAATACTACTAAAAACGATGTATCTAAAAACCAGTCCTCTACTGATACTGCAATTAGACTTCCGAATACAAGTATTCTGAATTCAAACGTTGCAGATATTATAGAATACTTCCTTGATGTACCAAACTACATTATACCAAACATATTGTCGTGCTATATTTTAGTATTTTAAAAAGTCGTACTACAAGAGCTAAAACTTCCTAAACTGCCCCAATTTAAAACTGAAAAAAGTTAAATTTTATGAGCAAACCTGACTATTTTTAGCTTAAGTTATTATCATTATTATTTTGCACATAAATGATTTCTGTTTCAAAACTTTTGTGAAAATATTAGGTTAAGATAAAGCTGAATAAACTGACGTCTTAACAAATGCTATCAATATTATGCAAAAATATTTTTTTGAATTAAAAATATTATTTTCAGTCATATTTCATTAAAATAGTGTTTTAATGCAGAACATACATTGGAAAATAACATATTAAAAATTTAGAGTTTTACGGGCATTATAAGTTTTTGTTTTATGACTTTACAAACTTTAAATGCATTTTTCTCAGACTTTCAATTTTGAAGGTGTAAGTGTTTTCAAATCCCTAAGGCTTTTTTCCTGTTTAAGATAGAGCCTTGAATTTTTTTGTATATACTCCCAAACGTATGTTCTATAAAAGTTAGTGTGGATTTAGGGCTGAGATCTCTAGTCATTTTTCTGAAAAATGCTAAAGTTGATATTTTAAAAAATTTCGTGTTTTTTCCAGGTTTTTCTAGAAAAGTAATTATTAAAAATCAACAAGTAAAAAGATATTCGGTCCCATACTAACTTTTGTTTGCAATAACCTAAGAAACATAAATAATTTAAAATGACTAAAATATTTTAAAAATTGAGTATTTTATAAGAGTTTGAAAAAACTTCAAAAATTCCTGATTTTTTAAAATTGTAAACTAATGGCTGGTCAAACTGACTTTTTACTTACAGAATCAGCTTAATATTATAATCTAAATATAAAACATCAATTATTTTTATTGTAACTGTCTCCAAAAAAATCTTTTGAAAAAGAGTACCGTGTAGCCTTAAAAAGAGACTGTGTGATACCACAATTCTCGCACAACTAAAACTTTTACATTTATTTATTTGATTCCATAACGAAAGCGACATGCAGGTGAACATGTGACAACACATGTGGCTCGTAACTTCAATTACTTCCTTTATTTTGCACGCTATGAGCAGGTGTATCTATCTACATTGGAGTTACGCCCTTTTTGTCATTTACAGTATTATTCCATCAACTTCAGAGTAATTGAAGTAAAGAAAATGTTCTATTTATGCTATAAAAAAGAATGTTTTTGTAAGTTCAGAGGTTAACTGAAAACAGAGTGGTTGGCAGCAAAACTGTAAGCTATGTTTGGTCTCATTTGGGTATTCTAAATAAAGATTTTTTTTAAAAATAATTTTTACTTTTTTTTTTTTCTAAGCCCTAGTCTTTTGCTTAGTCCAAGGAAAAAAATTAATGTACTTAAGTTTATTTGTGGGATAAAATTTATTTAAATTAAATATTTTTAATTTGGAATAAAGATTTTCCTTTTATTTTCATAACGTTAACTTATTTTAAAAGTAAAAACAAAACCTATTTACAATTTTTTGTGTTAAAGAAGAAAGATAGTGTACAAGTAATATATATATAAAAATGGTGAAATTGTCGAATCGGCCGCTTCTCCGCCAAATTTAGAAAAATCGCGTATTTGGCGCGTTTTTGTCAAAAACGACTTCTCCTTCACTGGAGAACTAATTCAGAAGGGTTACCAGATTTAGCGCATTTATCGATTTGGCGATAAAACACTTGGCGCGAGAAGCGGCCGATTCGACAAATCAACCAAAAAAATTAAGTTATTTCCTACTTATGTCAAAAAAAGAATTATTTTAGTTACTTTTTATTAAATAGTTACAATTAATATAAATATGCATATAAATATGACAGAATCACACTATTAAGTGGCAAAATAGAAAAGGATTTTCCTTGCAATTTTCCATTTTCTTTTCTCTGTATGGTGTTGAACTATTATTTTTTTTGTTTGTTACTATTTATTCATTAATTAAATTTACTTATTCCAATAAAATAGTATAATAAAAAAATTAACGTTCTCAGAAATTAGGCTACCCCAGGTGGGATTCAAATCCACGACCTTTATTTTAGAAGTCCAACGCGCTATCTATTGCGCTACAGGGGCACACCGAGCGATTTTCCTTTTTATGTATGGTGTTAGACTAATATTTTTTAATTAAATTAATGAATTAATATTTGAAAAAATATTAACATCAAGTGTCATCTACTACAAGCTTAAAAAAATGTATTTAAACTTGAGTGGATGAATGAAAAGTATTTTATTAACAATTGAAAATTTGAACAAAATATATATATATAAGGAGATTGTGAATTAATAGTAGGTATTGAAAAAATCAAGATCTGTGAATGCAACTTATAAATTAATAATTATTTTTATTTTATTTCTTAAACACTTGAAATAATGTATACCTTTTTCTGCATTTTTACATACAATACAATTCAATCGACAAAAATCGGTCAAAAAATCAAATCTAGTTTGTTTATTTTTGCCTAAATTATTTTTTATATACTTTCTATATTCTCACAAAATTTTAAAGCTCTAAGTTTAAAAATAAATTATATTTAAAAAAAATACACGCTTTTATAGTGAATCGAACTGAAAAGTAAAAAAATAATTCTTAATATAAGAGTAACATGATTAACTAGAAAATTAATGTCATTGTGGTAAAAGCGTGGGGTGCTTTGTATTACATTTTTACACTAACTCTGCATTTCGGAAAAGAACTAGTAAGAAATTATATCAATAAATATAGAGCACCCCACGCTTTTACCCCAACGACATTAATTTTTTCGTTAATCATTTTATTCTTATATTAAGAATTATTTTACTTTTTAGTTCGATCTACAGTAAAAGCCTGTTTTTTTTTAGTTTTTAAAACTATCATTTATTCCTTGTTGAATTTGTTCTTGAGTTTGATATTTGGAGCCAGAAGTTTAGTGGCTGCTGGAATTAGTCTTGGTCTTCAATGGATATTAAAGGGTCTGAAGGGTATTTATTCTCTCCATTTAAGGAGCCTCGGTTGAGTCCCATATCGTTGTATTTCAAAGATTCTGTCTCTGTAGATCAGGTCTAACTATTAAAAGTGTGTAAGAAGAAATATTAAATGTCAATTGTATTATCACCTTTTAAACGTAGTCCTATAATGTTAATTCGTATCATCACTTATAAACGTACTGCTTTATAAAAATAAAAAATATTTAGCAGTTAGAGCATAAATTATTTTTTTCACATGCACGAGTCTTTTTTCCCCTCCATATTCAGAAAAACTAGACATATTGTGGCTAACTAACCCTTTCTCACATAAAGAAACTTTTTTTTCGCTTTATTGTATTAATAACGAGCTCTTTCATTTTAAGGGTGGCACCTTTTTAAGGGGTAGAGTCTTTTAGTCGCCATATCTGGAATTAGTCGCCAAATTTGGAAATGGAGTATGAAATTAGTCTCCAAATCTAAAAATGATATATGCAATTAGTCGCCGAATCTGGAAACGATATAATGAATTAGTCGCCAAATCTTGAAATTCTTATTTTTGTGGGTCCTAATCAGAACAATGGAACAAAATTATGAAATTATTGTATTGTCATCGGTCCTTGAGAAATGTGTAAAATTTCGAATTAATCTGACCTTTAAAAGTGGGTAAAAATCGAGTCCAAAGATTCCATTACATACAAGTGAAACTTATAAAAATGTGTTAAAAAACGCAGAGTTGTGATAATAATTTTAGGTTTGTTTATATTTACATGCCAATGGCAAATCAAAACTTTAAACTGACTTATCTCAGAAAAATAAAATAACTAGCTTGACTTCATTTAAAGTGCTAAGGCTTTTTTTCTATTGTGCCTAATACTTGGAAATTTTTTTTCACTTGTTTCTAATAGTACATGGAATAAAAGTTGGTTTGCATTTTTCAATCAAGGCAATACTTATTTTTTAAGGTATCCGACTACGTTCGGAACCGTGATTTTAAAAAAGCGCATAAATGGATAATTTTCATGACATTTAGCGTCTCTTAGATTAGAATGCATGTATAAAATTGTTTTAAGGACACACATTTTGACAAAAAAAAATTATTTAAATACAATATTTCGGCAAAAAATTAACTTATAATAACCTTTTTTTCAAAATGTTCTCCTGTTGTGAAAAATGCCTCTATTATAATAATATTTTGCCTGTATATAGCTCAGATCTCTGTTTTTGGAAATATATTGTTACTGTTCCTTGTACATAGTGCAATCCTATAGGTTTTACTTTTATATAAAAAAGAATCTAGGATTTTTCCACAAATGTAATATTGAATGTAAAAATAAATCTACAGGGCTTGAAATTAAGCTTTCTGGTGTTTAAGTTTTTTCTTTTTTATTGAAATATAAATAATAGATGCTGATGACTTTTTTTATTATTGCTAATGAATAAAAATGAACAATTAATATACTTATACAGACTTCTCAAATAGAAATATAGGAAACTTTTGGCTCTAAAATAAGAAGTTGCATGAAAAATTATTTTTAAGATGCTACAACCTGAATATAAGTGCAAAGCGTTATATTTTTAAGTGATTTGACAAATAAAGGGGTACAGAAATTTCTATGATTAAGGCTATTTCATAGTATAGTAAGATTTTAAGTCATTCACCACTTTTATTTAAAATTTATTGATTTTACAACTGTATTTATATTTCTATCGAAATACACAATGCCCATATCGAATCCAAATGAAATAGTATTTTCTTTTTAGTATCTTTAACTCTTATGTATATTTGTTTCCATATTTAAAAAACCCTTAAATTGTTTTACCACTTAATTTATAGGAAACTTATGAATCATCTTTAATAAATCTATTATACGAATATCTGATCACCAATTGTTTGATTATTACAGAGATCATTTTCTTTTATTGTGGATATTTATTTGATGTAATTCATTTTAATTTAGTTTCAGCGTCCCTTTTTCAATTCCTGCAATTAGTTCACTCTTTCCCTAAAAATATATAAATATCTTGTTCAAATTTTCAATAAAATACTTTTTATTCGTCCATTCAAGTTCAAATACATTTTTTTAAACTTGTTATGAATGACACTTGATGTTAATACAGTTTATTTTTTCAAATAGAAATTCATTAATTAAATTTTATTTTTTAATTTTAAATTTTTCTGCGTTATTTTTGCCGAAGTTACAACTGTCTGCAGCAGATGGTGCCAGTACGTTTTTCTAACGAAGTAGGAATTGACTTTAAAACAAAAATTCATATTACTTGTTAACTATAAAAAAAAAATAAAAATTTTTTTTTTTTTTTTTCTTCTTTACAGACGAAGTGTAAATACAAAAATGTCTAAAGGAACCTCATTACAAGATGGAAAAATGTCCAGTCTTGAGGCGTCTTCCTAGGCGCATGGTTTTATGTCTCCATTTTACATGTGCTATTCTTGGAGCATGCGCTTTATTCACTCTCTACTTAGAGAGTGAAAATGCGGTGGTTTCAACTGCGCCAAGTGATTTGACCACAACCAAATTCAATTATGAAACAGATAAGCTTTCAAGTAGATTCCAAGAACCCTATTCCAATAATGGAAACATTCAAGTAGCAAAAGTAGTGCCTCCAAGCTGGTCCTGGACATCAAAAGATTCCATTCCATCGCCAACTAGCGCCAATAAATTAGATTCTGACACATCGGCTAAAAATAATTCTGCCATTCCCTCTTCCCATCATCATGCTGTATATTACGATAAAACTAAGTATATCTATCTAACCTCAGTTTCAACCACATCTACCAACCGTCCACCTAGAGTCACCTACAGGACTGTGAAATCCACTCCACAACCAAAGATTGAAACCACCTGCCATAGTTTCAGCATGCAAAACTCTAAGCTTATTCTCTTGTGGACTCCTTTTTTTGGCTACTGGGGCTATTTTCCTAGTGAGAATTTTCAACATTGTGATTGCCGCAATTGCGAAGTTACTACAGACAGATCAAGACTCAGTGAAAGCGATGCTGTGATATTTCATGCAAGAGATATGTCATTGTCTGATTTGCCTTCTATCAGATATCCTCATCAGCGATGGGTGTTTTACTGTTTGGAATCGCCACCTTATTCAGACTTCCCTGGATTACAACATATGAAGAATATGTTCAACTGGACGATGACTTATAGGACAAACTCGGATATTGTCACTCAGTACGGAACAATCAAAAGAGTAAGTTATTTTTATATTGTTCTCAGAAAATTACACTTACGTTATTGTGTATATCTTCATTTATATTGTTTAAATTTATGTTCGAAAATTGAGATTTTTTTGGTACTTATTATATCGCCGACCAGTTTCATTAAATCAAAAGACGTCACCAAATGTCGTGATAAGCAGCCAATAGTGGAAACTGCTTCCACTCACGTTCGAATATAGTTATTCTTCCTATAAGAGCATTTGGCAACATTTTGTGAATTGGCAATGTTTTTACGAATGGAGAAATCGATTGAATAATACGCACCATTTTTTAAGGATTTTTCCTATTTCCAAGAGTATATGTTCACTTATTTTGTGAAGTTGCCCCACGTTGGGCGCTAATGTGAAGTTGCCCCCTCGGGTGCCCTTCTCCTTGATTATCAACCTGAGCTAGAGGTGTAGGATTAACGAAAGAACTAGAAGATTCCATAATCTTAATTTGTCTTTATTAAGATTTTACAACTTAAACTTCTAACAGATTAGATAATAATATATGGGAGAGAATCTACGATGTCAAAACACACAATATATATAATACCGAATTAGCTTAACCCGGACTACACTAACACGCCTAAACTCAATTCCAATAATATCTCAGATCCTAATATTAGATAGTCAATCCTACCTTAACTTCGATCGTCGATCCAATCTTAATGGAAGTTGCGTATCTACTCGAGTGCAATGGTATGCACCGTGACCTAATGGCTTTATCTCCGGAATAACTTCTGTTGGCTGTCACTTCACAATTGTATCATGCTCTATCATAACATTCCCCAAATTGCCACCCCGCTTACTCTAACTTCTGATATTTAAAAGCTTTCTAATTTGTATCTTTCATTCACGCTTCACTTCTTGGGTTTTGGTTGGAAAAGAGTTGCCATTAATTCTGGCTCCAAAGAACCCAAAGGATATGTTAATGAAAAGACGCGTGAGCCCGTCACAATTTAATCCTGAAATGCCATTAAGTGGCAAATAAAGCATGTGGGTCTATTCTTATCCAAATTATCTTAACTTCTGCGAAGCATATATGACCAGTGGAATTTCATTGAGAAGCCAGTGACGTATGTTCAATGTTAATCTTTGGACAGTTGAGATAATCGAGATAAAATCCTCAATTAATGTATGAGGCTTTATAACTAATTTGATTGAAGAGGAATTCACTCGAGTGCGTATACATTTTAGAGATACCTCTAGCTATATACCTGTTGAAGAGTACTTCTTTGATTATCTCGCCCATTTGACTTAAATCCAACTGAACATATTTTGGGCTGTGTTGATCAAAAAATTTTTAAAAAACTCTAAGACCTTCACTGTTTTTAAATGAGTAGCTGCAAGGGTTTTTATATATGTTGTCTTGCATGACCGAAAGATATCCTCTACAGCAGGGGTGACCAACCTTTTTGAGAAGAGTGCCGGTATTTGATAAAAAAAAATTAAGCGTTCCACTTCAAACTTTTCCAACAAAGGAATATGAAAAGATGAAAAAATGTTATTTACAGGCTTATTATGGAATTTTTACGCAAAAAAACACATATTTTATGCGTCTAAGTATTGGAAATTTAAAAATAATATAATAAATAAGACAAACGTACAGACTTAAATATTTTATTGTTATTTTTTTTTCAGTTTCAATCAGTTAGGTTAGGTATAAAATAAAAATGAGTAATCAGAAAAATTCAATTCTAAATAATTTTTAAACAGTATTTTCTTAATGTGGTTTTTCGATTTATAGATTTTTTACTGAATATTCAATTTGTAGATTTTTTACATTCGGATTAGTTCTCGAAGATGCTAACAAAACCAGGTTGTTTTAGGTTTGCATCAGTTTCTCTTTTCTTTCTCCAAAATCGATACAAAAAAGCAAAAGTGTGTTCACAAAAGAAGATATATGATCAATCAGGAATGGAAAAGAACGTCTTTTCCTTGTAATCTTAAAATTAAATTATTTAAATGTCTTATAGTACCGGAAAGAAAAGCTAAATCTCAAAGCCCTATCTCCGTTCTTGAGAAATGGCCGCGGTTACCAAGTGGTCAAGGTATCGGATGGTGGCTGGCCTTATCATGAGTTCGAGCCCAGTACCACTAAAGACACGCCGTGTAGGGGTGAGTGAGTGAATATTAACGTCGCACTGCTCAGCGACACGAGGGCTTTTGGCGACGGACCACGTAATTTTGAATCATGGTCAAGTGACGTGGACGACACCCGAGATGGCCCTCCCTCTCCAAACTACCACACCACACCAACGGGAGGACGTTTGAGCTCTCGACAGATTTAACGTGCCTCGCTTCNTGAGCTCTCGACAGATTTAACGTGCATCGCTTCCCTACACGGTGGGGGCTGCGGTAGCTCAGTGGTCAAGGTATCGGATCATGGCAGGCATGTCATGAGTTCGAACCCTGTACCACTAAGGACCCTGTACCACAAGGTAGGGCAGCAATGCACGTTAAATCAGTCGAGAGCTCAAACGTCCTCCCGTTGGTGTGGTGTGGTAGTTTGGAGAGAGAGGGCCATCTCGGATGTCATCCACGTCACTTGACCAAGGTTCAAAATTACGTGGTCCGTCGCCAAAAGCCCTCGTGTCGCTGAACAGTGCGACGTTAATATTCACTCACTTGACAAAACCAACACACACAACAGGGAAGGAGTGTTGTCTCTACATTATAATTTACTATTGTAACTTAATTAAGTGTATTTAAAATAAATTTTAGTGTTTTATTTTGTCTGAGACACACAACCACCTTTCAATAAAACAGTAAAAAAAAATTAATAATTACTATCTTTTCAAATTTTTTTAATTTTTCTATAAGTCTTCGCGTGCGACTATTACAACTCAGCCATGCGACACTGTGACACACGTGGCGCCGGTTGGCCACCCCTGCTGTACAGGAAGGCATTGTCATCTCGCATTATTGCGCAATGCATATTCCATACCAAAATTCGGATTTTCAACAAACAAAATTTAAGAAATTCAAAACTATTATTGAAGTGTTTTTTTTAAACGAGGGATTATTTTTAAAGCAATTTGTTTAATCTTAATTCCGCCTTGCCCGAAAAATAATTAAGGTGTTGTGTTCCAGTATATATATCACACACAGAGAAATTAATTTATATATAAAGTTAAGCCCAAAACACCGCTCGTAACTTAGTTTGTAGAATTCTGTGTATTGCTCTTAATTGAAATCGAATAATTGTGGACTTAGATTTTTCAGCGACTATAATTTAATAAAAATGTTTTTAACAGATCATTAAAAATAATCAACGTAGAATTTTATTTATTTCGTTTAAAGCACTTTTTCAGCAAATAGTTTTACATTAATTGATTAATTTACATGATTGATTAATTTAATTTAAATTCTTTGTTTCTTTATTTTAATTTCGTCTCACGGGACTTATTGATTTTCCCATTTTATTCAATTCCTTAAATACGAAATAAACTTTTAATATTATTTGTTAAATATTGAGGATTAAATATCATTATAGAATATTTTTTCTTAATGATTTTGAAAGAACTTTAAAAAATCTGGAAAATTCTGCTTTCGAGAAACATAGGCTGGTATACAGTTACCAATATTTACCAGTTTTAAAAAATAGTCACATTTTAAACACAAATAACTTGCATTTTTAAAATTTGATTACCCAAACCCTACTTCAAATGGGATTTCTTATCGTTAGATGAACCACAAAGATGACATGATTAATTCGATTGAATAAGTATTAGAAATTTAGAGCAACACCTTATCACCAACGAGTTATAGACAAAGTAGATTCTATAGATTTGATGTATGTCGTCTTAAATGTTTGCTTTTAGGTTTGGTTAGAAGGCAGGTTTGGAAAATTTTCTTGTATGATCCATGTCTCTGATTTTATATATGCTTTAGAAATCCATATATATATATGTTAAAAATCTATAACACACAAAAGCTGAAACATTGTCAAAAGGCTGTCCCGTACAATCTTCTTACAATGTATTTTCCAAGATGTCGACTAGTTAGATCGGAAGACCTTTAGAAATCCTTGGTGAAGCTGGTTAAAACAGTGAATCAAAAAATAACGTTATCAGACTAGTATATTTTTATACGTAGATAACATCATTGTATTTTCACCAACTATGTTTCAATCACCTTTTGACCATTCTTGCTAAATACGATTAATTTTCGCAAAGTTTTAATTACTATTGAATAATAATCGAGACAGAAACTTAGTTCGTTTTTTATTCTTAAGATTATGTTGAAAAGTCTTCATTCGGAGTTATATATTTCTATCAAAGTTTCTTGGCCTTTCGAAAACCGTCATTATAAAACTCAGAAAGCCATCATTCCGCCTCTTGAATGACTTCATCTGTGTTGTCATATCTCCGACCCCACAATGATGTTTCTGAGTTTTGGAAATAATAAAAAAATCGCTTGGGGTGAGATAGATCTGGAGAATAAAACGAATGTGGCAAAATTTCAAAACCATATCCTTTGACTTTGCAATCGT
This sequence comes from Trichonephila inaurata madagascariensis, assembly GCA_019973955.1. Lineage (NCBI taxonomy): Eukaryota > Metazoa > Arthropoda > Arachnida > Araneae > Nephilidae > Trichonephila > Trichonephila inaurata. Next base: position 31,212 of record BMAV01014868.1, read on the forward strand.
ATTTCTGGATGAGTGAGTATAATTATTTTTTGCGATGAGGAGGACACCTTTGGTGAGTCATTTCTTGATCAGAACACCGCGTAATTTATTCAACAGCCTGCAGTAATAGGCACTAGTGATGGTGTGGTACTTCCATGCTGTCTGTTAAGATGTCTCCCCAACAGTCTTGAAAAACAAACAAAAAGCAATCAGCTTGACTTTACCTGCAGACTCCTGCACTTAAGCATTCGTAAGGCCTTATCACACAAGCATATTTGGAACAACCGTTTGGGGAAATTTTTCAAGAAGCTGTGAAGGTGAAGGGTTGCCATAAACAAAACGATACATTTTGACGTCAGCCGTGCCCTGTCTTCACATTTAAAAATTACTCGCCGATTTTTCTGCTACGGAAAACGAACATCCAATATTATTTATTTTATTCCTCTCGCGCTTTTGTTGACGGTAGTGAACGGAAATGAGGTACCATTCTGTTTAAAATATTATACGCCATTTCTGATGCGTTTGACGATGCCGAGGCTGTCATCTTTACCGCCATATTGTTTATGACGTAAGGACCCGAAGAACCCTATTGGATGGAATTTCAAGCAATTTTTATTTGGAGAAATTCTTTCAGCTCACTGGGAAAAAGTTGTTCAGAGTCATTGCTATGGCAACTAGGTAGAAATTACTCAGAATGGTTGCTTTCAAGGAAAATTGCTCTAAATACGTATACGTGTGATAAGGCCTTTAGGAGGAGGTAGAGTCGCTGTGTTTCCTACCCCTGCTCATCTATGCTTTCTGGATTCTATTGACTAATCAAAAATTTATTTATTTTTTCCCACCCCCCCCCCCCCCCTCTAAAAAAATCTTCATCTTACTCCAAAAGATTCAACAACACCTCCCTGGACATATGGCTTCGTGTTTGCTTCTGAAATGAAGTTAATAATCATGAAATGATCTCATTTATGATCATTTGGATGGTTGTTTTTCGGTCCAATAGGGGGAGTTCTTCACTTTTTCATTATCATAGCATCTTCTATGAGTGATTCTTTTCCACATCTTGGATCGTTTGTTAGGGATATGTGGTCAATTTGAAAATTTCTTTTCCACCTCTCTACAGTGTCATGTGACGGGATAGCATTTCCATAAACAATCATTTCTTTGTGAATTTTCCAGCTCTAACCTTTCAAATGAAGAAACTTACCACGTTGCGAGCCTCAGTTTTTTTCGTACTTCCGGTTACTTCAATCTACAGTTTCCGGAAACTAAATAAATTGACTTTAATTACTGTAATTTACAACATTACGCACACATAAGGGTCAGTTAACATGCAGAATAAATTTTATCCAGTTATTTCTTTTATTTCTTAGTAATAATTAAAACTTAACGCTACACCTTTGTATACCATCGAAAGAATTTCTGGTATACTTTTCAGAATAACTTTTTTTTTCTAAATTTTGTTACTCAGTTCTTTTTAATCAGGTAATCTAAATATTTATTTTTCAATAATGAGCGTTGTTACGAATCCTCTTTATGAATTTCAGTTTATTAATTAACGTTCAATTTAATTATGGGACATTCAAAATAATTAATTATATTTGTGCTTTTAAAATCATAATTAAGATAGTATGTCTATGGGAAATTGTTTGTAATATTTTCTGTATTTCTGTAAGGGAACCACCCAAATATGGATCACTCAATGAAATTGGATATCGTTAAATGTTCCTTTTTCCCTTTACAGTGGTATAAAAATTTCAAAAAATAACCTGATATGGCCGTTTTAAATTACTCAACCTGTAATAAAGCTTATCTGCAATTCCTTTTAAGAATTTAAAGCAGATTGTGACATTAAAAAGATAAGTCTAAAAATTTAATATATCTTGTATTTCACTTTAATTTGCACATTAATCCTTTGTGAATCTCTTTAAAATTATTAAATATTTATTAAAAATTGTCTTTCTTTTAAACATTATTTTTCTGACTTCTGTAGTACCAAAATATATATTCCCCATTCCCATAACATTTACTAAAAGGAAGTTCCGGAAAAAAATTGTAATCATATTCCATTTGACCCTTTTGGACCTTGTTGATCAGTATATAAATTGCAATCCAACATTCTCAATATATATTTTCTTTTACGGATCAAGTTAAAGCTGTGTTTGGTTGTTTTTGTTTTTTTTTAGCTTTTTGTTGAATATATTCTACCGTTTTGTGAAAAAATTATCAATACTTTCGGGATTTCACTCACCAAATCACAGTATACTCTATTTTTAAATCGATTTATGGAGAAATTTTATTTTGTATGTTATGTAAGAAAATGTTTTTTCATTTTTTAGTTTTTGTTTTGAAAAATATTCTTAGTTGCAATTGTAAATTTGAATAGTTTTTGAAAGTCTGATAAAGTTATAGTTTCCCTTCTTCTGTGAACGTTTTTTAGAGACACGGGATATGCTTATTAATTTAAATGTTTAATTTAGCAAACAAAATAAATCACTTTAATTTAATTCCTATGTTGTCATTCCTTGAATTTAGGTCCTTGTAATTGATTAAGGTATCCGACTACGTTCGGAACCGTGATTTTGCAAAAGCGTATAAATGGATAACATTTATGATATTTATTGTCACTTAGATTAGAAAATGTATATAAAATTGTTTTAACAATAGTATTACAATAAAAAATTATTTAAGTACAATATTTTGACAAAAAATGAACATAGAATGAGCAATTTTCAAAATATTCTCCTTTTGTGTAATATGCTTCTATTACAATAATATTTCGCCTGTCTATAGTTCAGACCTCTGTACAGAGGCTCAACTAGAATTTTTGAAATATATAACTTAGAAGTGGGTTTATCCAAGTTTTACGACAACAGAAGGGAGAAATTTTAAGAAAAAAACGCCGATAATTATTTCAATTGGTTCTAACTCTGAAAATAATGTGAATTTTTCAAACATCATAGTTGAGCCTCTGTACAGAGGTTTGAGCTATATAGAGACAAAATATTATTATAATAAAAGCATTTTTCACAAAAGGAGAACATTTTGAAAAAAAGTTATTCTAAGTTAATTTTTTGCCGAAATATTGTGTATTTAAATAATTTTTTTTTGTGTGGAAGTGTCCTTAAAAAATTTTTTTACACGCATTCTAATTTAAGTGACACTAAATGTCATGAAAATTGTCCATTTATGCGCTTTTTTAAAATCACGGTTCCGAACGTAGTCGGATACCTTAAATTACTTAATAAACATAATCTCTTTCATTTCCAAATTTTTCCTGGATGTAGACTGCATTCGAACAATCGACAAAATAAACTATCATATATATTCATTTCTTTGATTATGTGTCATATACAATTCTGGTAACTACATCAAAAATTAGTTTGAAATAAACAGTTGATTTGTATGTGTATTAAATGTTTTGCAGTTTAATACATGTAAAGTTTTTTTTATTTTTTTTAGAATCTTCCACCCCGAAAAGTTGATATGCAGTCCTTACTGTCATCTTTCACCAACAAGACCAAGTCTGTGGTGTGGATGAGCAGTCATTGTCCCACAGACGGTGGCAGAGAGTCCTACGTAGCTGAACTTCGAAAATACATCGATGTAGAAGTTTATGGTACTTGTGGTTCTTCCATATGTCCTCCAGGAGAAACCAATAAATGTCTGCAAGAGTTTTCTGAAAAATACAAATTCTTCCTAGCTTTCGAGAACACCATCTGCAGAGACTATATCACAGAAAAATTCTTCAGAACTCTGAAATATAATATCATCCCGGTTGTATTCGGAGGTGCTGTGTATGATAAATTCGCGCCTCCAACATCGTACATCGATGCCTTAAGTTTCAAGTCTCCCAAACATTTGGCATTTTTCTTGTCTGGAGTTGGGAAAGACTTCAAATTGTACAGTAACTACTTCCGATGGAGAAAAGACTATTCCGTTAGGGTTAACAATCGAAAAGAATGTGATTTGTGCACTTTATTGCACAGAACAGATCTGAAACCATCTTCTTATAGTAATATAAGAAAATGGTGGGTAAATGAATCTCATTGTAGAACGTGGAAACCCAAACGGTGATGGTTTCTGTAAAGATCTTCCTTCCATTGAAGAATTTCCAATTGAAATATGTAAACGCATATTGATAGATCATATCAGTTTTTAATTTCATTTGTAGATACTATTACTGTATCGCGAGAAGTTATTTGAGTAGCATAAAAGTGCTTGTTTTATTAGATGTAATTTTAATTTTTTTAATAAAAAGTTATTTTTGTTAATTTTTAAAAACTCTCCGATCCTTGTCTCTTTCTCTTTTATTTACATAACTTACAATACTGGTCAAAAAAGTGTCAAGTTCATGCTCTTTAATATATTTTCTTTTAATTTTATCATAATATTTTAAACTTCTGAGTCTAATTTAAGTAGCTATTCCGTGTTTTTTGTAGAACCTTAAGTGTGTGTCTAATTTTAAGTAACTACAGTAATAACTAACAAAGTTTTGAATAATTTCAAATTTCATCACATTTGGAATATTGCCTTTTTATCTGCCTTTTATCTTTGAACGTTAAGTATTTTGTTTTCTCAAACTTTTTATATTGCTGATAATGGGATTTTGCCTTGGTAACCGTAATTTGAACATTCAGCAACAGGAAGCCAAAGTTAATGGATAAGCTCAAATTCTGATTCTTCTTGAACTTTTGAAACAATTCTTTATATCGAAGAGGGGAATATCAAAGTTTCTTAAAACGTTCGGATGGTCAAGGAGTGGTCTCGAAGGTTTCTGAGACTTATGCAATAGTTATCGGCCACCTTAACTTTCAAAAATATGAATTTCTAGGAAATTCAACGAGAAAATCCATAATTTAATATTTTATAATTGATTTCATTTCATTTGTTCCAATTTTTAGTATTGTAACTTTTCGATTAGAAGCACATCTCAGATCTTAAAATGCATCCATTACTTCCAGTAACTATTAATGTCATTTCTAGTATCTAATGCTATGTGCGAACCTCAAATGCCAACTTTACCGACACACCAAGGTAACCTCCACCTTAGCCAACGGCGTCTCTCACCGCATGCTGTGAGAAGAAATCATACTGTCCACCATGAATATGCACACCGCCGAAAGCTCGACCACAGTTATATCTTCCGCATCATGCTTGTTACTCTCATTTAGAAGTTTCTACTGATTGCTTTTAAGCTAAATACAATGTAGGCCCTGCATTTAAATGCGATACATTATAAGATACTTTCATCTTGCTCGCTTTTAACTGCAGAACTTACTGCTATTTCTGAGGGACTTCATCGTCTATTAAAAAAACTTGTAAAACCGTCCCCCTTTGGTGACCGTTTCTTTGATTGTCCGCGTGATCTAGAGGTGTAGGGTTTGCAAAAGGAATAGACATTTTTAATTCTTAATATGACTTTATTAAGAATGAAACTTAAGTGTTTAACAATTTAGATAATATTATTTAAGCGAGAATCCACAATGAACAAACACACAGTAATAGTTAAACCGAATCGCGTAACTTAGACCACTATAATCCACCTACTCTCACTTCAAATAATATTAAAAGTCCTAATATCAAGTAATCAATCCTACCTTAATCCAATTTTAGTTTCAATCTTATGAAGAAATGTCTGGGCGCGCGTGCAATGGTATGCACCTTGACCGAATGGTTTAATCTTCAAGGTAACTTCACAATTGGCTGTAAATTCTCGCTTGAATCACTTTCCCACATAACATTCCCCAAATTGCCATACGACTTACTGAAACTTCTGTTATTTAAAAGCAATCTTATTTGAATTTCCTCTTCACGTTTTGCTTCTTAGGGTTTGGTTGGAAAAGAGTTTTCATTAATCTTGGCCCCCAAAGAACCCAGAAGTCATGTTAAATAAAAGACGCGTGAGCCTGTCACAAACTTATAGTTTAAAAAAAACTAAAAAACACGCTTTTTTTTTAAGGTTAATCGAACTAAAAAGTAAAAAAATAATTCTTAGTATAAGAATAAAAGGATTTACGAGACAATTTATGTCATTGGTTTAAAAGCATGGGGTGCTCTATATCAATTGTTATAATTTCTTATTAGTTCTATTCCAAAATGCTGAGTTAGTGTAAAAATTTTGTACCAAGCACCTCACGCTTTTACCACAATGTCATTAATTTTCTCGTAAATCATTTTATTTATATATTAAAAATTATTTTTTTACTTTTTAGTTCGATTAACCATAAAAGCGTGTTTTTCAGTTTTTTTAAACTATAATGTATTTTTCATTTTTTTTTTTTTTAGTTCAATCTACAATAAAAGCATGTATTTTTAGTTTTTTAAATTTTCGGCCCGCGACTGAAATTTTTGCCCATCCCCGAGTTAGAACAAATTTTTTTTTTTTCACATGCACAAGTCTTTTTTATTTTTAAGTTCCATTTTAAGAAAGACTGGACAATTGTTCATGTGTTATAAGAAATTGCTGACGCAAAAAAAAACGTTTTCGCTTTTAAGGTTACTCTTAATCTTTTAGTCGTCAAATCTGGAATTAATCACCAAATCTGATAATGGTATATAGAATTAGTCGCCAAATTTGGCATTGGTATATGGAATTAGTCGCAAAATCCGGAAATGATGTAATGAATTAGTCGCCAAATCTGGAAGTTTGTTATTAATGATTATCCTGATCAGGACAATGGAACAAAATTATGAAATTATTGTATTGTCATCGGTCCTTGACAAGCGTGCAAAATTTCTAATTAATCTGACCTTTTAAGGTATCCGACTACGTTCGGAACCGTGATTTTAAAAAAAAGCATAAAGGTGTAATTTTCATATTTAGTGTCACTTAGATTAGACTACATATAAAAAATTGTTTTAAGGACATTTTGACAAAAAAAAATTTATTTAAATACAATATTTCGGCAAAAAATTAACTTAGAATAATCTTTTTTCAAAATGTTCTCCTTTTGGGAAAAATGCTTCTATTATAATAATATTTTGCCTGTCTATAGTTCAGACCTCTTTACAGAGGCTCAAGTATGATTTTTGAAAAATTCACATTATTTTCAGAGTTACAACCAATTTTAATAATTATCGGCGTTTTTTCTTTAAATTTCTCCCCTCTGTAATCTTAAAACATGGATAAACCCACTTCTAAGCTATATATGTCAAAAATTCTTGTTGAGCCTCTGTAGAGAGGTCTGAGCTATATACAGGCAAAATATTATTATAATAGAAGCATTTTTCACAAAAGGAGAACATTTTGAAAAAAAATTATTCTAAGTTAATTTTTTGCCAAAATATTGTATTTAAATAATTTTTTTTGTCAAAATGTCCTTGAAACAATTGTATACAGGTATTCTAATCTAAGTGACACTAAATATCATGAAAGTTATCCATTTATTCGCTTTTGCAAAATCACGGTTCCGAACGTAGTCGCACATACCTTAAAGTTGGTAAAAATCGAGTTCAAAGATTCCGTAACATACCAGTGAAACATATAAATGTGTGTTAAAAAAGATTAGATGTGCCGTTGTTTACTCAGACTTGCTAAGTATTCTGAAAAAATCGATGTCATCTCTTTGTTCATGATGTCGTACCGTTGCATTAAAATCTCATTCGCATCGATTGGGGAATATTTTTTCTATGGATTCCTTATCGCATGGCCATTCGAGGTAACGAGCATTATTTCAGCTAAATGTTCCACCAAGGGGCTCCATTCACTTGTTCCTTCACCTGACCTGAAACAAGCAGCTAAGCACTTTAGCCGAGACCCTTGACAGTCACGATGGAGCTTGCAAATAAACAATCTTAACAGCTTTCTACTAACTATATCTTTTTGGGTCCTGTGCAAGTAGTAGAAAGAGTGATGTTCGTCTCTATACGCTACAAATTGGACACTGCCGTTTCACTCAACGGCGCGTGCTTTTAGTGAGTGCACCTAAATGCTCATTTTGCCATACCCCATATACTGTACGCCGTACACATTTTCTTTAAATGTCCAATATTTTATCATCGTGTCATTTTTGTTCATTCGTCACCTTTAAACATGTCTGACCTGGTGGGGGAACACCACACCGGAACTTATATGCCTTCCTGTTAAGACTTGGAATTTTATATCATATCTAAGATTTTATTTCTCATCTATTTGTTTTTAGCAAGTATTCTAATTTATAAATAACTCTCGTGATGCTTTATAGTGCGATGTTAATAAAACTCTCATTCAATCACTTTACATTTGTAAGCTTATCTTCATTTCGTAAGGAAATGTTTGCGTCAGTATGTCCACATTTGGCTCTTGTGGCAAAAAAATCCAACTAACCAACCAACATTTGAAGTAACGAAAGCAAATGAAGTTGTTTGGTACGAATGGGATACATGAATTCGTCGTTCCCAAGACACTCGTTTCGACTCCAACAATGAAGGATGGAAAGGAGGAGTGGAAATACCATATTTTGGGGATGCACTCTTGTCTTAGCATGAGTCCTCTGAGGCGGATTCAGGGAATCATAACCAGGTTTCAGTGTGAAGTCATTCTTTAGGATACCATGCCTCCATATGCGCCCAATTCTCTTTTGGTCGTGGCTTCCATTTTCCAACAGGATAATCATCCAGAACATCGATCCAAACACATCCATAACTGGTTCTCATGCTTTCATGTAACCTTCCCCGCTTAACAAAGGCACCCACCAGGCCTTAAAATTATCAAGGAGTATAGACCGAACTGAAGCGTCGTGTTTTAGGAAAAAATGAAAGAAATGCCGCTGTAAAGCTCTCCCAACTTGAGAAAAAATGGAAAATCCCCATGTCCTTCAACTAGTCTATTGACTACGCCTTGTAGTTGCCAAGGGATTTGTCACGAAGTATCAATAAGTAATCGTTTATTTTCATATCGATCCTAGCAGTTTTGTTTACTTTTCAACAAACTTCAACTTGTTAAATTTTATCTTGTATGAAATAATAAATTTGCTCAGTTTCTTGCTGTTTGAACGATAATTGGTTTATGCACCAAGCAAACACTGAAACATACATACTGTGTGACAATTTCAGAAAAAAAGCTTGCTTTGGGGTAAGTTACAGCCAAAACACATGAACCTGACACTTGTTTTAAAAGGTACCGTATAAAAGTTGCAATTCCTTGTTGTTAGGACAGTCACAACTAAAAAACTACTTCTGGATAAGAAGAAATTTGAAAACTATATTTCAAACTGAACTCTTAAAAATAAAAGTAAAAATGAAAGCTGGTAATTTCAAACACCAATAATTTAATCTTTTTTCCAAAAATTTGTTTTTTTTTTCTCTAAGGTAGAGATTAAAGTAATATAATATGCCATAAAAACGTCTTTATCTATGAAAAAAAATCTTTTTAACAACAAGCTTGAACGTGTTTTATCTCGTTCTTAACTTTTCCCTTTAGAATTTTACCTAATCTCTGGCCGAATAACACGTAGGTGAAAAAAATGAAAACCTTTCTTTGCTAAATCGAGCTCAGAACAGTTTTATTACTTTAAAGTGCTCTTTTTAGTTGTAAGAATCCACCATACAAGTTATAGATAAATGATAAGCATTTTATAAACTGGTGATTATCGTATCTTTATCATCATAATTTTTCATAAAGTTATATTATACGTGCTTTTTAACGACCAATAATTCCGAAAAAAAGAGCATAGTATAAAATAATTAGGGATATAAATTTAAATTTCTACTGAGTCTTACTAGAAAGAGAAGAGTTATATAAAATAAAATCACTTGTGTCATTATATATATTTGAAACTTCAAATCAGCTTATTTTTGAAGTAATTTAACATATTAAAGTTATTTTGAAGCAAGCCATATTATAGTGAAAGTTGCGACTAAAGATTAAGGGTATTTTCGCCATATGTGCGACAGTGTGGATTTAACGCGGAGCACATTTTCGGGCAGAAGAAATGCCTCAATTTTTATAAAAATTTGTGACATTGTAACTTATGCATTTATTTATAATACAGTGTTTTTAGAATTTCAAAATATTTCATAAATAATCAGTTTTTCCTTTTAACATGTAAAGGGATAGCTTATTTAGCAGACGGTATAGGAGAAAAACTGAGAAACACATTTTAAAAAAGAAAAAATGTGTCAACTCTGATAAAAATGAGTAGTATGATAAACTGAGTGATTCTCTGCAGGATAGAGTGAAGCCAGAATATAATATTAACGTTTGAGTACTTTTATATCTGGAAAAATATTCCGAATTTGGGTCTATTCTTTAACATTAGACGAAGACAGCCTTAAGTTACAACTTAGTTCGATTAGCTATAAAAGGGTGTTTTTTAGTTTTTTTTAACTATATAATTTATTCCCATCCCCCCAACACTGAAACTTAGGCGGAATCAGTGCCAGAGCCTGATGAAATTAGTAATTTGATTGAAGAAGTTGTCGATTTTGCCAGGCAAATAAATTTAGAAATGAATAACAATTAAGTTCAAGAACTACTGGGTTCCCACAATCAGGAGCTGGCAATGGATGAGCTCATAGAAATGCATGAACAAGAGCAAGACATTGAAGAACTTGAGTCTTTGGACCCAGTTTAATCAGAAGATCGAATGACGGCCGGGAATTTGAAGGAAGGCCTCTGTTTAATTGAAAAAGGGTTACAAATTTTAGAAAATACAGACTCCAGAGAAGAGAGCATTTTTTGAACAAAACAAGGAATAAAAAAATTCTATTAGCATTCTGCGAGGAAATTTTGGGAAAGAAAAACAAGTTTTGAGCCGATAGGCTACTTAGTTAGATTTTACGAAATCGTCATCAAAATAACTTCAGTTCGAGATTTTCTATTTGTGTTATCTAAGATTTTATGAACATTTTTTTTTCTGAACAATTTTCTTTCGTCTCCAGATCTAAAAAAAAAAAAAAAAAGGTATATGCATTTAATGCTAACTCATACCCCGACTTACCCGAATTCGACTTACGTAGTTATCAATCAGTCCCACTTATCGCGTAAGTTCGAGGTATTATTGTAATTAAAACTGACTTTGTTTCTGCTCTTAAAAGTCATTTCAATTCTATTCTTTATGCTAACCTTTAAGGTATCCGACTACGTTCGGAACCTTGATTTTTAAAAAGGCGCATAAATGGATCATTTTCATGATATTTAGTGTCACTTAGATTAGAAGACATGTACAAAATTGTTTTAAGGACATTTTGGCAAAAAAAAATTATTTAAATACAATATATATTTCGGCTAAAAATTAACTTAGAATAACCTTTTTTCAAAATGTTCTCCTTTTGTGAAAAATGCTTCTATTATAATAATATTTTGCCTATATATAGCTCAGACCTCTGAACAGAGGCTCAACTATAATTTTTGAAAAATTCACATTATTTTCAGTTACAACCATTTGAAATAATTATCGGCGTTTTTTTCTTAAAATGTCTCCCTTCTGTTGTGTGTGTGTGTCGTAAAACATGGATAAACCCACTTCTAAGTTATATATTTCAAAAATTCTAGTTGAGCTTCTGTACAGAGGTCTGAGCTATATACAGACAAAATATTATTATAATAGAAGCATTTTTCACAAAAGGGAAATATTTTGAAAATGGGTCATTCTATGTTCCTTTTTTGTAAAAATATTGTACTTAAATAATTTTTCATTGTAATACTATTCTTAAAACAATTTTATATACATTTTCTAATCTAAGTGACACTAAATATCATAAATATTGTCCATTTATACGCTTTTGCAAAATCACGGTTCCGAACGTTGTCGGATACCTTAAACTTGTTTCAAATTACGGAATATGTCTTTTTCACTTCTGTTCGGGGTTTATGTGTATCTCTTGCTCATATTCAAAAGTTCTCCCTAACTTATTTATGTAAATAAGCAAAAGTTGCTGGTAATCACTTACAGTTAGGGTCTTCGCATGGCGGCATTTTTACCAATAAATTAGACCTTTACTGATTAAGAACTAATTTAAGTATTTTCACTGATTCTCAATATACTTAGTCAATGAAGAACAATTTAATACATAAAACTTAAGGTATCCGACAACTTGCGACAATTTTTTTTTTCGCAAAAATGGAATTTTTCTGGGGATTTTTTTGTGATTTTTAGATTTATTTAGTATGTTTTAAGAAAAAAATTCTAAAATTGAAATCAGAAAAAAAAATTATTTTTATTAAAATGGGAAAAAACTGCCGAAAATGTACAAAAAAATTACATAAACGGGGCCCTCTCTGTACAAAAATTTTATGAACCAATTCTCAATTTTGATATGTTACTTTGTTATTCATGTTTGAAATTACCTTCAGGAAAAGAGATATTTTAATTTTTTCAAAAACTATAGCCCTTTTAGTGATTATATGAAATTGCTTAAAAAAACAGTGATTATATTCTCATAAAGGACTGTAAATTTTGTAATAAAACAGTGATTGATAAATCTGAAGATCAAAACACTTCCACTGTTATACAGAACATACACAAAAAATTTCATTAAATAATTTGGAAAATATTTTGAGCAATCGCCGTCCTCGTTTGAGCTTTTCGAAAAAAAACACATTTCAAGTAAAACGCATTTTAAAGTTTGACATCTTATGTAAAAAGTTATGGCATCTGCTTTTACTAAAACACCTGTAGTTCTTGTTCTAGTGAATGAAAAATTAAAAACTTGGTATTTTTATTAAGATAATAAAATGGCCTATAAAGCAAAATCATAAGAAAATTTGTCAATTTTTGAAAAAAAAATCATTTTAGAGCAGTCGGATACCTTAAGTCAGTCACAAATGTTTAATTTTAGTCGCAAATTTGGTAAATCTTTTCGATGGATAATTATAAAGGAAAGAGAGAAAGCAATACTATTATTATTTTCTCATAATTCATATAAAAAGAAATCTGAAGAGCCTCAACCATCCATACAGAGTCGCGGTTTGCCAACCCTCCTTGCCTTAGTACACTGAACTGAACTCAGTAGTTCAACAACAGCTCATGAGGGTCAAGGCCTACTGTGTCTATCTCAGTTTACGTGACCTTAAGCGCTGGGGTGCATGTACAGATGTTTCGGTCAAGTGGTCAATCTGACGTGAAACCCCAGTGTTTAGTTCCCAAGCAAGCTTAGTACTCAATTATCAACTTATTGAAGAGATGAAAGGCTGAGTTGACCTCACCCAGCCGGGGATTTGAATCCCGGACCTGTGGCATCGAAGCGCGATACACTACCATTCAGCCACTGGGCTTGCCTCAGTACATTACGTCGATTAAAAATTTTCGGGTAATTAGTATTCAAAGAAATATTTACATTTGTATTTAAATGAATTAATCTGTAATTCTAAGCTATGTCTGGCGAACAATAAAAAAAATCTCTTAAAAAATAGATAATGCCGATTAATTGAGCTTAATATGACAGGAAAAAAAATTTCATACTTTTATGTATTATTTCTTAATAAAATTTTAATAACGATATTTTCTCAATTAAAAAAATAAAATGGTACATTTTTTTTTTAATTTTTTGGAACTTAAACAATAAAAAACTACTAATAATATTTTTGTTTTAGGAACATTTACTGTTTTACTTGCAAAAAAAAAATGTTACATTGAAAAAGACAAACAATTTCGGAAGATTCAGAACTTTTTTATATTGGAGCTAAATGTTTTTTTTAACAGAGCTTAAATTCTTTCGGTGCGTGTCTCATTGCAAGAAATCGCTGAGTTATCTTTAGAAAAAGAAAAACTCAGTACAGTTACAGTTATAAATAACTTTTTAAATCCAATTTATGGATAAAGTTTAATGGACAGTAATAGCTTCGTGTTTTGTTTACAGCCAATAAAGAATTGCTCAGCAATTAAAGTGGTATTTTTAGAACTATAAAAACATTTGTTTGTATAGGCTACTTGAAATCATTTTTACATTGCGGCAATTATAAATAGAGATAGTATTCTTAAATTTTTCGTAATTTGTATAAAAAAACACTTTTTTTCAGAAATTATTTTGTCTTACGTCAATATATTTATCACTCTGTATGAATTCATTTAAAAAATTTTAAAACATTAAAAAATAAAACCAAAATTTAGACTAAGTTACAAAAGTAATTGAATTACTTTTATGAATTTTAATTATTTGCTAATAAAGTTTTTAATATTAAGACCATAAAACCTCTATACGTGAATAGTTTTATGTTAATAAGAAAATATTAAATAATAAATAACATTGCATAACGTATCAATATTCGATCAAGCTCAAAAAAGGATAATATTTATAGCATGTAATAATCCTTTATATCTTTTAATTATTACTACATCGCGTTTGGTACTATTTTAAATATTGTTTGAGAATAATTTTTCTAAATGTGTATTTCATATATGTAGTTATAAATGTAAATGAAAAAGGAGAAAAAATGTGTAAAATTAAGTAGAAAACACTAAGACACAAAATTTAAAAAGGGAATCTAGCAAGTCAAAAATCAATTCCGACTTAGGACCAAATAAGTGGGGTTAAAACTAGTCTGATGATACCAACCTCCTTCCTGTGTGCTTCGGTAGATTAATACGAAAAAATCCAAACAGAGGAGAGCTAAAAAAAAACTTCTGAAAAATGAATGAGAAGTTAACCAATTTAAGGTTTGCAATATATCATAGATTTATAAAGAGTTTCAGAAAATTGTATTCACAACGGAATTCAAAGAAATGAAAATCTTGAAAAATAAACTATATATATGCAGGGTCTGGATTATTGCCAAAAATTTTATAGAGATATAGGGAGACATCACAAAAATTCAGATTTGCAGAGCAACCCATGGTCGGAAACATCTTTGTTCGGCCCTAGATGGCGTTGTTTGCATGATCATTGGAGGAAACAAACATACATTAACTCAGTCATTTGAGCTGTCATCCATTAGGAATGAGTCCAGACTCATCGCACAGAAGTATGGAACGGTTTACGAACAACGAGCTGGCAGATATGCACCTGATTTACGGATTGTCAGAAGGAAATGCTCGAACGAGGACGACGCCTTAGCTAGTACCCTCTCCCCAAACTACCATTCCACGCAAAAACAGGAGAACTTTGAGCTCGACAGATGTAACATGCGCCAGCCCCTCTACACGGCGAGTTTTCAGTGGCACTAGACTCGAACTCATGGCATGCCGGGCACGAGTCCGTGATATTGACCACTAGGCTACAGTAGCCATGCACGACTCGACAGAAACAAAAGCGGTCACGTGTTCCTAACCATATTTTTTAAAAAAGAAAAATATTATGACATGTATCTACTCATCTTAAAATCATATCTACGTAACTGCTCATCTCAAAATACCTCACACTATTCTAATTTTAATACATTTCACTATTTCCTGCACCAACCCCCAAGTCCAAAAATCACGGAGGCATTTCCAATAGGATGGAACACCCCATCCATTACTCCGCTGCATATCATTAACTGGAATCATGAAGCGTCACATAACTATTCTTCTCAAAAAATGAAGAGCGGAGTTTCTCGGAATAGTCCGCTCTTCCCTCGCACCCTGCTATTATCGCAGGGCGTAGACAGGTAAAAAGCAAATCCAATCCAGCCCGACACGCAATCCATGATCGATAGGCCCATGCTATTTCGGACGACTTCAGACAGGAAGGAGAAGAGAAGGTTCAAGATTTAGGTGGATTTGCTTTAACGATGAGGATATTTTGGGGCGAGCTAATGGCATATCCTTATCATTAATTCAAAAGCTACCAGCCCGTGCATCTGATCTTTTCGAAACAGTATGCAAGCACCCGCAACGATGACTCGGGGGGGGGGGGAATCAGATTGATGCTGGGTAGTAATAAATAAGTGCCTATTATTTTAATTGATTTTGGTGGTATGTGGTGTTGTTGGTAATAGAGTTTTAATGCTTTCGTGTGGTGGAAGGTTAGTTGAATGAGAAATGTTAAGCGTTATGAAATGAAATTAGAGTGTAAAAGATGTATTTGGTCTTGCATAATTGCTTTTAAGTGATGTAAAATCGTCATATGTCCATATTATCTTTTAATTTCTGACAGAGATGGGGTCTTTTAAAGGAGGTCGTATTTCACTGGATGTTTGTAACTGAAAATGAAAGAGAGCTTCTTGGAAAAATTCCTTTTCGAAGGAACGTTTATTTTTGTGTTTCTATATGGAACATTTTTTCTTCTTTCACAATATATTAATTTTGATAGTTTTTTTTTTTTTTTAGATTCATCGAAAATTTACATTTAAGGTATCCGACTACGTTCGGAACCGTGATTTTAAAAAAGCGCATAAATGGATACTTTTCATGATATCTAGTGTCACTTAGATTGGATATATGTATAAAATTGTTTTAAGGCCATTTTGACAAAAATCAATTATTTAAATACATTATTTTGGCAAAAAATTAACTTAGAATAACCTTTTTTCGAAATGTTCTTTTATAAAAAATGCTTCTAAAATTATAATATTTCGCTTATATAATGTAAAGACTACTTCAGAGAGTCTGAACTAGGATTTTTGAAAAATTCACATTATTTTCAGAGTTACTACCCATTGAAATAATTATCGACGTTTTTTTCTTAAAATTTCTTCCTTCTGTTGTAGTAAAATATGGATAAATCCACTTCTAAGTTATATATTTCAAAAATTCTAGTTGAGCCTCTGTACAGAGGTCTGAGCTATATACAGGCAAAATATTATTATAATAGAATAATTTTTCACAAAAGGAGAATATTTTGAAAATTGCTCATTCTATGTTCATTTTTTGTCAGAATATTGTACTTAAATAATTTTTTATTGTAATAGTATTCTTAAAACAATTTTATATACATTTTCTAATCTAAGTGACTCTAAATATCATAAATATTATTCATTTATACGCTTTTGCAAAATCACGGTTCCGAACGTAGTCGGATACCTTAAATGTAAGGGGGGATTTTTCTCTCTCTAATGGGGCTGCAAATAGGTATTTCTACCTTTGCAAACCTAGTACATTCCCCGGGAGCTGATATCATTTTTAGTGCAGCATCATATAGGCGATACCAATTGCCGCAAGTAATTTTGAAGCCCAGTCCTCCCTCCCCTCCCCCCCAGAGGGAGGCACCTGAGCTTTGCCGATGCGAAATTTGTACTTGGAATTTAATTTTCTCAAAATCATCCAAGCCATATGGACCCTCAAGGGATTAGTAAATGTAAGGTCAAAATCATATTTTGATTCATTATCGATAAGGACATTCTTTTTCTCTTGTGACGTACATTAGAAATGAAGAAGCAGTGAATAAATTCAAACTTTATTTTAGATTTTTTCAAATTCGTTGGTTTTTTTACATAGATTTAAGTTAGTAAAATATTCAGTGGATGAGAATGTCGTTCATTTTTCGCGTAACTTAATATATTGCTTCTTAAAAACAGTGAATAGTATGCAGCAATAAATCTTGCTCAAAAGAATATAGAGCATTTATCATCTTTGTCGGTAGATTTTGAAGAAATAATCAATACTCTTTAGAACTACGCACTCTGTTTTTCCTCTCATTTTTATTTATTTTGTGCGTGAAAGAAAGTCTGCTTAGCATAAATGTATTGACTCGAATTACAAGCGTGTAAAATTTTGAGAAAATCCTTGAGGAAGCTGTGCTTTAATGGTTACGGCTGTCAGCATTTGGGAAGAATTCATCCTGTCACAAATTCGATGAAAATAAATTAAGAAAGAAATATGACTTAAAAACATTTTATTCTTTTAGCGATCAGTAGAAACGTTTAGTCAATCTGACATAGTGGAATTTATTTATTGAACGGCATTAGAGTTCTTATCTTATCCATCAATCAGCCTTCAACTACGTAGAACAGCTGATTTCAGTCACAATTTCAGCTTCTCAATAAACTACAGTTTTTTTTAAAAAAACTAAAAAAAACACCCTTTTATAGTTAATCGAACTAAGTTGTAACTTAATCTTTTAGTCGCCAAGTCCGGAATTAGTCACCAAATCTGGAAATGGGATCTGAAATTAGTCGCCAGATGCAGGATGGGATCTGAAAACGGGAAATCGTTAATCCTGATGATCCTGATCCGGACAATGGAATAAAATTATTAAATTATTGTATTGTCATCGGTTCTGGACAAGTGAGCAAAATTTCGAATTACTCTGACCTTAGTGGGTAAACATTTCAAAGATTCCGTTACAAACGAGTGAAGCTTACAAAAGGGTGTTAAAAAAAGGTGGAGTGTTATTCCTATTTAAAATGGCTATATTCCCGACAATTAAACATTTTTCTAACATGGCCATTGATTTAAAAAGTTTTTTTAAAATTTATCTGACCCTCCCCCCACCCCTGAAAGGTATCGAACTAATTAATACACGAGCTTCTACAAAAAAGGAAATGAAAGAAAATAATTCATTTCCAACACATTTAATAATATTTGC
>BMAV01014868.1:75592-92306 GCA_019973955.1 Trichonephila inaurata madagascariensis
CCCCCCCCCCCCGCACAGCAATGCGGGATTGTACGTTGCGCCATTGTACCAGAAACCATGTTATCAAATGGCATATTAGTCAACAATAGCACTAGGCGGAAGCATTTAGCAAAAGGGAAGGGGAGAGGAAACGAATTCTGCAATCATTGTCAGTTCATTAACAAATTCGTTTCCGATGTATTTCTAATTTTTTGAAGTAATGCTTCAACATTGTTGACAGCATTTACAAAGATAACAGTACTAAATAAAGACTATATTGTAGACGACCAGTTTCCTTTTAAATGAGTCATATCGTTATCAGTTGAGGTAGTCAATGTTCAAAAATCCTAGATGATTTTTAGTCACTCTTTTAATCACCAGTTTTGCTACTAAATGAATGACTCTTACTTACAATAGAGATATTTATAATAAAAAGTTATACTTTTCGACAGGATATGTTGTTTTTTAATTTTTTTTTTTTTTTTGTAATTTCACGAAGTTTTAAAAATTAGCCATCAAATTATGCGTCTCAAACAAATAGAGGCAGAAAAAGAAAATGATTTCTGTTTTTAAAATTATCAAATGTAGTGTCTATGTTATTTCCATTACAAAAATTTTTGATGTGTAACAGCTTTCCTCTCGGTTGCTGGTTTTTGCGGGAGTGATTTCGTGAAAAAAGACGGATGGGTGTAACAGGATGTGACGTAAGCGCGCGCTACTTGATTTAACCAATGAGATTGCGTGGCTGTGTCTTTTCGCTACCCTCGCATGGGAGTCCAACTCTAGTAGCCATCAAGCACTCGAACGCTTGACTCTAAATCCGTTAGTCACGATATTGGGGAGACATAAGTGCGGCAGAATGCTTATTTGAAAATGGACAAACAGTGATTTCGGTGATCGTATACATTTCTTCGAATCAAATGGTTAAAACAAATTAAAGATTTCCTACATTTTGTACTTTTACCATATAACGAAGGCGGTTCTGCTCTTTTAAAAAAATTATCACTCACTTCCCTTGATTTTGAGTGGTGATTTTAACTTTAACTTCAGTTTGCTAAAATCTTGAATGATGAACTCAAGTTCGAAATGAACACAAATTAGAGTGTTTCGACTGCTAACAGTGGTACTGTTACTGACGCTGTTTTTCAACGGTTTTTAAATACTTTGAAATCACAAGTATATGTGTCATATTTTAGTTATCATAAGTCTATTGTCTCCGCTCTTCCCCAAATTGAACAAGAACTATTGTTTTTGATAAAATATTGCACATTACTCTTGTTGTTAATTAAATACAATTTTCATTAAAGATATAATTATTCGATAGAAAATTATTTCCAATCATATACCCACGCGAGTGCGATTTTTTTTTTTTTTTTTTTTTCATATTTTTTTCAGGAAAAAAGTTAATATTGCGTATTTACCTCTATAACATGTCAGATGTTACACATCATATGCGACTACTGTAAGACTCGTTTCTTTTTTTAAAAAAAAATATAAATTTAGGCCCCATTCACTCAGATTATTCAATAAAGCGAGAAGTATTCTTATATAAGTGTGGAATAGAATTCTCCGAAAACAACTTATAGTTCTAAGGGTTCCGTGAATCGAAAAATTTTGAAGACCACTGTTGTATACGATCAAAAAGGACAATTTCGATTTTTTTTTATACAGTTTTTATTTTTATTTGTATAACACTAAAAACATAATTTATGGAGAATCACAAAAACATTGATGAATATATATACGTAAGTATATATGACAAAAACTTTTGTTCTGATTATTCTCTTTGGATTCTACCGTACTTGGTGAAACAACAGCTTATATGTGTGAAAAATTTAATAACGAATTTCTAATTATAACTGCCAGAGAGCATCTAAATGCTTATGTAAGAAGAAAACTTTGTGTTTCTCTGTTTTACACTGCACTTTCGAATATATTGTTTCATGCTTTGAAGGTTTTCAGACCTTATAATACTGAGATAAAATAAATATTAAGTTTTTTGTTATAACTTACTGTTCTTTATTATTGATGTTCTGATTTAATGTCCGTGAATGCGTATGCGTGAGAAACTGTATTGCATCAAAAAAAAACACCCATCAACTTAAATTTTCAGCTAAATATGAAATGGATATTTTAGATTACTTAAGTAAGCAAGCATCCCAATCAATGATGAAACGCGAAAAACATAATTTTAGTATTTCTTATTGTAAGACCTTGAAAAACTATGGTCTTTCTTTGGTAAAGACCTTGCAAAATTTAATCGAAGGGCATGCCAATTCTAATTATTTCCATCGATGTCAATTCAACAGTTCATTTTTATTTAAAATAATCCCCCGAATCTTACTGAAGCATTATAAATACGAAATCCTTTTATTAATCTCAAAGCAACTGAATAGCAATAAGATTCTAAATGGGTGTCTCAAATGTTCATATGATAAATTCGTCATAAATAGATAATTTTTAAAAGTAATACTGTAATCCCGAAAACTTGGCCCTGTGACGAAGCCGTTCTCTACCCCCTAATTGTTAACAGACCCCTCGCCCCTTCCCGACAGACGTGGGAAAATTGCAGACATTTCCCTAATTGCTGGGAAAGAATTTCGTAACTGGGTGTTCAAAGTTTTGGACCCTTTTTCCCAGGCTGTCCCGACCATCAAAAAGAGACGTAGTTACATTGTGCTTTCGTTTCTCACGATTCGGTGACGACAACGCGTCTGAAAACTTACAATGTTCACCGCGCCATCGGCCAAGAGATCAGATGGGCTGAGACCGACAGGGGCGGCAGAAGAACAAGAGATCACAGAAGGATGATTAGGCGAGAGATGGTTAGAGAGAGAGAGGGATATAAGGAGAGCGAGAGAGTCCGAGAGGAGACTGTATTTTTGAGGGAACCGTTTGGAGGCCCCTCCAGCGAGATAATTGAACGGGGAGCCGATGTGGCCCCTTCAGCGATAGAGAAAAACGATAGTGAGTCCGCAAAGTACGGCGGATTCCGAACTGTGGAGATCCCGGAACGGACTGAGTCCCAATCAACGATAGGAAAGCGATACTGAATCCGCGAATTAAGGCGGATTCTGAACCGGAGAAACCTTATGTGAGGGAATCGATCTGAGGACCCCTCCCGCTAAAGACTAGTTATACAGAGTCCTTAGTCCGCGAAGTAAGGGTGGATTTTGGAACCGTGGAAATTGCGAAGGGGCAACTGCACAGCGGATTTAGAGCCAGTGTACTTCCCCAGACTCAGTGTGGAATTACCGAGAGTGAATGTATAGGACTTTTCTCTAGCGAGCGAATTTACGTCATTATTTTATGAGAGAGAGATGAGACATTGCAGCGAAAGAGACTCGAAATCTGTGGACCCTTTTGCTAATTAATTGTGATGGAATATTCTTTTTTAGATGATTTTCTCACTGAGAAATAAATAGTTTATCCCAAAGCTGTGTGAAGTCATTACAGGCCTAATGTGGACAAAAGAGTGCGAAAATGTTGTGTTATCGAGGGTGGGATTAAAAAAATAATAAGTACGAGTGCTTCCTCAGAAAATATTGTACTGCACTTGTATGTATTGTTTGCTACAGAGCACAAAGTAAACTACCCAAATATCCTAAAGCAAAGCAAATGTATGTACTTAATGAAGGTGTGGTGAAATGCTAATCTAACACATCCAAAGCACGCATCCAAGTTGGACAAGCTAAGCTAGCTTATTTTAACTTGTATCAACATACAGTAAGACCCCGCTTAACGTTGTTTCGTTTAGCGCTGTTTCGCGCTCTTTTATTTCAACCCAGGGATTCCCCGAAATTGTTCGCAGCGCTACAAGGATTCCCCGAAATTGTAGGTTTCAAAATATGTACATAACATATCCAAAAAAGTGTAGTTGTATTTCTTGTTTGGTTCGGTGCTGTACGGACGCATTTTTATCATTTGAAGCATTTGTTGACATTATTGCAAGTATAAATTTATATAATACTATAACGATTAATACAGTGACAAATATTATGATCTTTAGTTTTTATCATGGGTGATAATGATAAAAAAGAAAAGAAAGCAACCAGAAAAAGCATTTCACTGGAAACTAAATTGCAAGTGATTAGATTATTAGATTCTGGTGAACGTCCATCTCAAATTAGTGCTGCATTGAATTTGGCAACCTCAACACGATGCCTTCTAGACAAAACGGCAGGAAATTGGAAACACAGAACAGACTGAATGATCTGACTGACTTAGAATTTTATTTGTTTTTATATGTATTAATTCGTTTATATTGTTTTTATTTTTGTAAGAAATACATGCTTGGTTTTATTTTTATTAAAAAAACATAATCTATCTTCCCCTAACCCTATTATATACATGTTAAGATAGCCTCGTTTAGCGCTGTTTCGCATTACGCTCTACTTTGATGGAACTTATCTCCCGCGTTAAGCGGTGTCTAACTGTATATACAATGTACAGAAATAAAAATAAAAGGTAACTATTTACAATGTTCAAAACTATTTACAGCGGAGATAGTGAATTGCAGTGCCACCTATATGCCATGAATGAGTGGTGTTGCCACAAAGGCATAGGGTATTTACTTTATAAAAATGAAGATCAATGAATACTTAGTATACAGCAATTTACCTGATGAGACACATTTCAGAAAAACACTTTATGAAGGCATAAAGCTGTTTATAATGAAAATAAAGTGGCCAATTTTGCAAAAACTGCCCCTCGGGGGCTCACCTTCTTTAGGTGGGTATGGGTGTCACAATCCCGAGGTACCCTAGTGATCTTTTCCCAAGGGGTTTACTAGCTTTGGTAAACACGGGTGTCATGACCCCGGGGTACCCCAGTGATCCTTCTCTATTTTCGACTCTCCATCTTGTCATCCAATTTCTTCTTTTCCCGTCCAGACCACAGACCTATGAATGTTTGACGCAGTATAACCAAAACTGGCTCTTGCGCCATAAAACACCAAACTCAACTCAATTTTGCAAAAACTGGCTCTTTTTCTTAAAAGAAATGAGTGATGTCCTGCTGTCTTCTGTACTGCCTTCTGTGTTTTGCTGCTTCATCACGAAAACGACTAATGAACAGTAAGTTCATTACCGACGCACCTTGATGTTCAAAATACTGAAGGGAGGTTCCGACATCCTTTAGTGCCTCACTATGTGATATTTTAGAAGTTTCCACTGTGTCCTCAACGCGGTAACGTCTTCATCATTTTTCGGTGTTTTATCATTAATTCAGCTCTGCATCAGAATCGCCATCCATTGGTTTCGACAAATCAACAATATCCTCAGCTTCAGAAGCACAGACAGACAGTCCGTATCGTAATCATTGAAATCTTAAAATAACCCCTGCGTTGTGGACTGGGATGAGATAAGAAAGGAATTTCCTGTCCTACTCAAGACTCACACGATAGGTTACACTTATAGCTCATTTGAACCTGTAAAGTCTAATAACGGTATTCACCCTCTTCTCCGTTGAAATTTGCTGCCAACAATAAGTCTTTTTCTTTTCCGAATAAAAAGGAAATGTCTCTTGAAAAAAATCTAAATTTCTTTTCTAATACGAACTAATAAAAAAAATTTCAACTGCTGAAATAACTTATTAATTCGGGATTTATTATTCGTTAAATAGGGGTGGGGGTTGCTTTCATTTTAATCAGGGGGAAAGAAAAATTCGTTAAATCGGGGTTCGACTGTATATTTCTCTTGATTAAAAACAAATCTTTTATTTCACCTGAACAATATATATTTTTAAGAAATACACAAATCAGTTGTTGATGTTGTTGTGGCTAGTCCTCAGTCTGTCTGACGGAGTCAGACAAGACTCAAAAGACCATTGACCCTTAAGAAGTCCAATGCCGGGAGGGGAGAGGAAAAAAGGTCCTCCCTCGAAATAACTTACCAAATTCCGGAACGCTCTACGCTCAATTTTCCCCTTAATCTGCCGGAATTCTCAAATGTATCTATATAATAAAGTACTTCTTTACACTGCCGTTTTGCGTCCCATTTTAACTTATGGATGTCCTGTGTGGGGATATGCTGCCGATTCTAATATTAAACTACTTGAATATGCTCAGAATTCTCTCTTAAGAAATATTACCAGATCCTGCAAGTATACTAAAAACAAAGAAATTTATAAAGTTCTTAAAATTCTACCTTTCAAAGATTATATCAAAAAACTTGCAGTTAATTTTTTCAATTCACTTCCCAATAGTAATAATTCCAATATATTAAATCTAGAAAATTATGACCCAAATTTCAATAAAAAAAGGTCCAGACATATTTTACTGGACTCTTACAACCCCCCATAAATCTAAAGTTTGTCATTCTCCGGTGGAGAATGACCCCATCTAATTGCTTAAATTTTTTGTCTTTTATTGTAATTTTTATTCCTTTTTATTTAAATTTAATCTTAAATTAATTTCTCGCTACCCACACAGGCATTCTTATCATTTAAACTTAAATTCTCTGAATGACAACAGGTACAGCCGATAGAGTGTGAACTCACAATGATAACCGCTGAAACTCTCCTGCATAGCTCCTCCCACTGCCTCCTTCCACGTCCACCAATCAGGGAAGGCACATTCCATAAAGGCCCTTCAACTTTCGCGCCTCTATACATCAGTATGGGACGGAGGAGCGCTCTGCGCTCCAGTTCCCAATGATAACCAGCGTCGTCGTCCCTCGAAAGTCCCAAGCAGTCCAAGATGTGATCTGGAGAGGCTTGCTGAGTCTTGCACTTGGTGCAAAGAGCAAAAGACTTCCTGCCTCCACAAAAGGAAAGACTCTTCATGTGGCCACTTTTCAATCGAGATTGCAGTCTGAGAGGCTCTGCCACATTTAAGTAGGAATGAGGACCCTGGATGTTTGCTTTCTTACCAGTGATGGTTGGGCGGGGTCCTCCTTTAAAATTTCAGATTTAACCCTAGATTGATGTTCAGAGTAGGTGAGGGGGTTGAAGAGATAGGTGGAGAGAAGAATTACAACCCTCTTTAGCCAGGAGATCCGCTTGTTCGTTTTCAAAGATGTTAACATGGGATGGAATCCACTGGAAATGAGCATCATGGGACTCATTTGTGTAAGTTTTTGAAGTATGGAGACGCCAGCTTTGTCTCCAACTGTGATCCAGTAATAAAGATGTTGGAGAGAACTGCGACTATCAGAGAGGATCCAGAGGTCTCCGAAGTCTTGTTCGTTAAGAACTGCCTCAAGGCCGTGCTTTACTGTAATAAGTTCACTTTTAAAAACGGAGGAAAAGTCGGGGTTACATCAGTTAATTTCAGTAACATAACAAGTAAGGTAAAATTGCAGAGTGAAATTTAAAGAGTAGGCACATAACATTAATCCAAATCAAGATAAAAAGCAAATCCCACACTGCTGCTGCTGAGGGGCATCAAGCCTAATAAAGTGATCCTTCTAAAATAAAATATTCTTTGTGAATCCGATTTTTATCCCACATTATTTTTCCACTTTTGATATCCTACATAGTCTAATAAACATTTTGTCCATATTGTTGATTGGTATTATGACGCAAAAAAAAAGCAATTTTCTTTTGAAAGTTTCATATAAACTTGTTTGTTTGTTTTGAATACAATATAAGTGTTTGAGTATGCAACTAAAAGCAGGTATATATTTTTAATTGTTTAAGTTATATTATTTAAACCATGTACATTGCGCCGTTTCCAGGTACCCATTTTTTTTTTTTTTTAATCAACAACTTCTACTATAACATCAAAATCGTATAATGTATTTTTTTACTTTAAAGTTATGGTTTTTGTAATGTTACTGTAATATAAAATTTGTTTTGTTTGCATTTTATTAGATATCAAATAACACATTTTTATCTTAGTCTATGCCAGGGTTCTGCAAACCTATGGCAAGCGGTACAATTCTCAGAGGCACTCTGCACTAGCTTACAAATTTATCTACTTTTGAGTGGATGGAAGTTGATAAATTTGTAATGTACGTATTTGACAAACATCTTCAGAATTGTGGACATTTACGGAATTCAGAATAAATCTGTAAGATAACTCTAAAGATAAATTTGAAGCTATTTTGTAAACTACTGAATGTCATTGGTTCTATATCTAAGTAAAAAAAAAAAAAAATCTTTTCTCAGATGGAAAAATTTTTGATTCCACAAAGAAATTTTTTACAACTGAATGCTCAGAATCGTGTCAAATTGAAAGTCACAAATTATACTACTAATTTTTCTATATGAAAATAGAGTGGTGGAAGCACTAAGTTTGCACGTAAAATTTTTTATTTAACTCAAATGAAGTGAAATACTTATATTTTTTGTGTCTACTTCTCATTTTAATAAATATATTTAAAAATACATAAATGTTTTAATTTATTTTTGTTGAAGAAATAGTTATATTTTATGCTGTTTATTTTTATGTTAAGATATATCTTTAAATAATGCAAAATTAATACATAATAAAGCTGTAAATCTCTCTCTACATATATGTTTTAGGGTGTCCCAAAACTACTACATAAACTCTGCACAGCTAGATTCCTCGTTGGGGGTACATAAAAACTTCCCAAAGAAGCATTCCTGTACGATCCATAGTTTACGAGAAAAATACGAAAAACAAAGTATGTCGTCACTGCCGGTGCAAGAAAAAAAAAACACTTTATTGGACATATCAACAACAGTATTTGCATATCTTTCCAGACGATAATGTTTAAAACGTTTGTCGCGCATATTGCGTCATGGTGTACCTCGATGACGTACCATTAGCGGCAATACAGAGACTTTGGTTCCAGCATGATGGGGCTCCGGCGCATTTCTGTGCACCTGTACGTGATTGGCTGGATATCGCATACCCTGGCCGTTGGATCGGACGTCCGGTACCTGTTCTATGGCCTCTACGTTTGCCAGATCTTACACCGTTGGATTTTTTCCTATGAGGCCATCTCAAGGAACTGGTGTATAAAGATGAAGTGACAACACAAATGGACTTAGTTGCTGGTGTGCATGCTGCTTGTACTTCGATGGACCCCGCGGTGCTGCGACATGTGATGACAGCCATTCCTAGGCGTGCTCAAGTCTGCCTCGACATGCACGGCGGACACTTTGAACATCTGCCTTAAATTGTGCATATACTTCTGTTGATATATTCAATAAAGTGGTTTATTTTCTTGCACCGTACAGGAACGCTTCTTTGGGCAGTTTTTATGTACTCCCAACGAGGAATCTAGCTGTGCAGAGTTTATGCGGCCGTTTTGGGACACCCTGTATATTATTGACCTCTATTCTCTAATTCGGCATGCATTATAGTGGGAATCGAATTGTTTTAAAAATATCCTACTGTGGAGCACACTGAATCATATTGGTAGATTGGTTTGGCACTTCACAGCTAAAAGGTTGCCAACACCTGACTCTTTGCCATTAATGATGTATTGGCTGATAAAAAGAGATGCAGTGGATGCCAATTTATTCTTTTGAAGTTGTTCTCAGTTTAAATCTAGTTTGTGGCATGAACTTTATTCACGTACAATTGGAAACTGCTCTGATATTGAACTTTTCTATGCTCTGATTACATTCATATCTTACCCAGTACAAAAAAGTTGAAAATAACAGTAAGTTACTGGCATATTTGTGAATGGTATAATGCTATTAAATTAGCATGTGAAGTTTAAAAAACACACACTTTTTATATTACCATAGGCTGAATTGGGTATTATACTACCCTTATTTATAATTTTGTAAAATAAGCACATCCTGAAATGAAATTCAGTATGCATGGCAACTTTAAAATTTTGTAATTATAGTGCAAAGGCAAATATCACGTTTGTTTTGCTTTTGCACATGATGAAAACATACAAATAAATGCGTTCATTAAATACAATATTAAAAAATTCATATCAAAAATAAAATCATATCTTGAAATATTCATCACATTTTATATATATTGCACAGTAAAATAATAAACTGAAAAAGAAATGGGCAAGTTTTAGCAGACCTACATAGACCTCTTTTAAAGGGGGTTAATTCTAAAAATCATGTAGATATAAGTGTCAAAGGGTAATCTCTAGAACAGTGTTTCTTAACTTGGGGGGGGGGGCACCGAAAATTTTAGGAATTTCGATATATCTTTTTGAAAAAAATAACTTGTTTGCCATAAATAATAATAATTTAATTGTTTATTTAAATTCTTATTGGGGGAAAAAAATTCTACAATTTATTTGAGATTACATTTTTGTCTTTAACAACCATAAATTCAAAGTATCAATCAAATTTAAAGAGTATTGAGAAGTACTTTATCTGGCAGTGTTGACTATTATTCCAAGATTTAATAACATTGTTAAAAATAATCACAAGCACACCCTTCACAAATCTTGCATATGCTGTTGTTAATAAAAGGTGATGATCTCGGAAGTGAACTCAATATGACTACACTTAATATATTATACTTTATGTAAAATTTACCATGTAATTACATTATATAATTTTTTTATAATTTTATTACAGTAAGACCCACTTAACGCGAAGTATACGTTCCATCACAGTAGAGCGTAATATGAAACAGCGTTAAACGAGGTTATCTCATCATGTAAATAATGGGGTTAGGGGAAGATGGGTAGAAAATTAGTCAGGTTATTTTACCATTAAATTTATTAATTATGTTTTTTATGACAATAAAACAAAAATTTATTTCTTACAAATATAGAAACATAATAAATGAATATGCATATAAAAATAAATTAAATTCTAAGGCAGTATGTTTACATTTCCGATCATTCGGTCTCTTCTGTATTTCCAATTTTTTGCCATTTTATCCAGAAGGTAGATTGGCATTTTGCACTCAATTTCATCGTCAACCCGAAAGTCATCAAAAGTCATTTTTCCATTTCCTCCATTGTATTATTTCTAGTACAGGTAATTCTAGTTGCAGAACTTGTCGTAGTTGCAGTTACCGATAACAGTATTTTTTCTTTATTCTTAAGAATGGTCCTTATTGTTGAAGTTGCCAAATTCAATGCAGCACCAATTTGAGATTGATGTTCACTAGTATCTAATCTTCTAAACACTTGCATTTTAGTTTCTAGTGAAATGCTTTTTTTTTTTCGTGTTTTTTACTATCACCCATGATAAAAACTAAAAATTATAATATTTGTCACTATTGCAATTGTTATATTATATAAATTTATACTTACAATAACGTCAACAAATGTTTGAAATGATAAAATTGCTTTTATATAATACCGCCGGAAAGAAAAAACACAGATAACCTGCTTCGGATATCAGGATGCCTAATGCTATGCTATTTTGGGGAATCCCACAATTCAAATAAAAGAGCGTTAAACCAAAACAGCATTAAGTGGGGTCTTACTGTAAATTAAAATTTCTACATCGTTATATTCGCAGTAAAAACTTATTGTGGATGTTTATACTGCAAAACAGTAATATACAACAAATAAAACACATACAGAAGTGTGCAAGTGTGTATGTAACACTGCGCAACACTTACGAGGGTGCACAAAAATTGGGGTTACCACCCCGAAAAGTTTAAGAGCCTGTACTATAGGGTAAAACTAAAAAAATAATCTGTTAGACTATGGTGAGTTGACTCTCCCCCTTATGTACACTACTGTGCTTCAGACACGCATCCCATCCACATCGAAATAAAAAAAATTTCAACAAAAAGTTCTTAAGATTTGTAATGTGCAAAGTAAAATGTTTGTTTTATGCATTTAGTAATTTTAATTTCCTGTTATTACAATCACAATTTAGCTGATACTAAAAAAAAATCCTATTCATTACTACTTTTTAATTTCCAATGTAAACTTTGTTAAAATTTTTCACTAAACAGATATTAGAAAAACTATTTTATTAACAATCAATAAAAATAAAATATCAATCCTTTAGCAAAACAGAGAGTAAAATTCAATTTTAAATTTTGATTTCAACAAGCATAACTGAAGAGAGCTAAAACAATTTGCTGTATTAGTTAACAATTTTTTACAATTATGAGCTCTAAGTATATCAGCAGCAGTTCTTACAATTATTTGGTTAAAATGAAAAGATGACACAATAGTTAAAAAACGATGTGATCAATGTGATTTACTACATTAAAACATCTTTATTAAGTATGACAGATTATTAAAAGTTTCAAACTCTAAAAAACATTTAAAAAAGTTATTGATATAATCCATGACATATTTTTTTCAATACTTATACACAAATGGAGTCTTAATAATAAAATTTAAAATTTCAGCAGAGGCCAAAAAATATATATAAATTCAATCATTAAGTTATTGAATTTTAAAAATAAATACATATGCATATGATTAAGTATAAAAAGAATGCCAAAATGCATACAATTCATATAATGAAAGGAGAAAACTTACTAAAAAATATACATAAATGTCATATAATCACAAAGAGAATTCAAAATAATACACAAAACACATGGCAGAGTTAATTCTAATCTAAAAATTAATTTCACATAACAATCAAAGAAATATGTTTGAAATAAGCCCAAACTGAAGAAAATAAAATATGGGGAGCTGTAACATTCTTTAACCCTTTCACAACAGGTGTGCCATGTATGCACCAGTCTTAAACCTTTTTATGGGCTCAATTCATGTGATGTCATTGTCACATGATAGTGAAAGCCGCGTGATTCTAGCCAATCAATTCAAAAACTCATGCAACGTCATAGTCACATGATAAAAACTCTCTAGTGTTTCCAGCTAATCAATTCATGTGCTCCAGTGTTGCCAAGTTTTGCTCTTTGCAGAAACTTTCTCTAAAAAGTACATATGTATACAAATTAAAATATAAACATAAAATATGATTTTTTTTTTAATTTAAAAAATCTTTTTGAAGAAAATTTTCTTTCACATTTAAAACATCTTTACTCAAATATGAAATTTTATCTGAGTTTTACAAATAGAACAACAAGTACAATTAGTTTATTCTATGGAAAACAGGTGTTTGTTTGTATCATATGACTTCATGAGTTGAGACCTTTGGGCGGTAGGCCCATCAGTGGGGATTTTCAATGGGGACAATCAGTCCTGTAGATCAAATACAAAATACGATTCACTGGTGCATCACCTGGCTAATGGTGACCTTTAGGGTGGATGTATACATGACACACCCATCTCTAAAATGTTTCCATAGATCAGTACATCATTGCTAAAAGGTTAATGCAATAAAGAAAATGCAAATGTGAATGATTTGTAATTTTCTGCTTTACACATAAAAAAAATAGTAAAAGTTTAAATTTACATACTTCCCTCTATGGTTCTTCATTTAGAGTAAGTTTTAAAATTGTGCATGGTGTTTAACTCATTCAGTAACTTAAAATGCATCCTCTAAAAATGTAACTAATTGGTTTACAGAAAATAATGACTTTAATGAAAGTATGTGGACGGATATGGAACAATATCTACATATGTTAATCTACTGATGGTCTCTATAAAAATCTCTACTGAGAATCAGTAAAAAAAAAAAAAAAATTTCATTATGATCTTATTGCTAAATGAGAAGGCTTCACTTCAATCTGTATTTTTTAAAATGTTTTGCACTAAATCAGTATCAATAAGACCTCAAAATATTATTAATGCATGAACAAAATAAATATATATATAATAAGATATCTATTTTTTAATTAAAAAAACAATAGAAATTATTCTACAAATGAAAAAAAATTACAATATCATACTTAATTTGAAGTATTTTTTAAAAATCAATCATGAATTAATACTGATCACAGTGAATGCTTAACAATATATATTTCTATCATTTTAATTAAAAATGTTTAATGCAATTTGGAAAAAAATGAAAAGCAATCCAAATGGTCCCAAAAAGAGATCTTCAATTAAAACAAAATAGAATATGTATTATAAAATTTATGAGTCCCAAAATGACAATTACAAATCATGAAAAGACAAGCCTTATAAAACAAGGATAGACTAGCAATAAAATTCAAAGCACAATAGTTAATACACACATGCATAAGAACATAAATTGTTTGTTGTGAAGAAACAATTCAAGATTGGTCACATTTTAAAAAACATACAGAAAGGAAAACATATATTGTGAAAATCATCCTTTTATTATTAAAACTAAGAGCAAACACTTTTAAACAGATGCTTATAAAAATGAGTGAAACTATTTACATGATATCCAGTAGAAAACTGGACAATAAAAAACAAATCTTTGGCCTTTAAAATGTTAAAATAAAAGCTTATAAGGCCAGCCATGGATGTGATTTTAAGGCCTGTTTGCTTCTGTCACCATAGTCGTAGCAAAGTTCTTCACCTGGTTCGATATCTCGACAGGCAAAGAATGCAAGATGAGGATTCTCTTTTAAGTAAATTGATTGTGTTTTTAGATTTCCTTTCTTACTGTGATTGATGAGACGCCCAAGTCTCCCAGATTCTTTAGTTGCATCTATGCTGTAAAATTAGAATAGGAACTTTCATTACTACATCTTATTTTAATTTCAATAAAACAAATGAAGGGGGGGGGGGGGAAATGGATAAAAAAAAATTTAAAAAATATTTTAAAGTTTTTTTTTTTTTCAGCCATACGTTTGAAATTTGTCATGGCTTTTTCAAAAAAGTTAAAATGAATTATTTGAAATTAACATAACTGGATAACAAAATAAAACATACCAGTATCTTTTATCCAATGATTTAAAATAATACATATAGCAGCCTGTATTTTCCTTCATGGAATAAATTGTTTCTCTTCGTAATGCTTCCTCATAATCAATTAATTCTCCATAGTATTCAAGAACAAATTCCCCTCTCTTAAGAGCTTTACAAGTTACAACACCTCTTCCTTTATCAGGAAATTCTTTAACCTAAGGGAGAATAAAAGTTAAAATGCTACTTTAAAAATAATAAAAAATGCTACTTAACCCGCGGTCACTCACGCCTGTTTTTCTACCGTCGTTACTCGCGGGGTGTAGAGAACACCCCAAACTTTTAACACGTGTATTTAATAATGAAAATAAAATTAAGTCATTATGATACATATTTATAAAGTACAAGATGTTTTTTTGTATTATACAAATAAAATTATTAAATTTATAGCATACAAATGAGACTAACATTAATTTAAATAAACATACAAAATTTTCATTTTAAAACACATAATTTCATATATTTTCATAAACCAGTAAAACGTCTATACCAGTAATAAATATACATTATAAATAATGAGATAATGATAGTAGAAAGTAGAAAAATAATATTTTAATCATTTTCCAAGCATTCAGAGCAGACTGTATACATATGCTCAACTTCTCGCTGGAGTTCTCAGCCCTCCAGATAAACTTTTGAAGGTCATTACATTCCAATCGTTTGAGAAAAAGGGAATGCATTAAGCCTGAAGGTTCAATGACCTAAAATGGGCAGCTACAGAAAAAATCATGGTTCTGCGCATTCTTTTAAGAATCCTGGGATGATTTTCTAGTTGCTGGGGTGTACAGAACACCCCGCGCGAGTGATCGCAGGTTAATGCTTCTTCAAAATAATACAAAAAAAGTACTACAAAAATTATGAACTTAGGAAAAGCTTGAAAATAAGTAAAAATAATCATATACTACATAACCTTATATTTTAATGAAATACCACAATCACACACATACACAAAACCAACCAAAAATTAGCTTTCATTGCATGCCGGCTGGGTAGCGTAGTTGGTTAAGTGTTGGACTTGTACGCCCCAAATTCAAATTGGTGGATTTTCTTGATGTAAAAAATCGACAGCGTCCATGTTGTATTATTTTGTGGGATGTAAAAGATCCTTTGAGTGCCTGTTTAGCTCAGCAAAATTAAATTCCTAATACCATTTCGTACCATCAGAACAAAGGTGCATAAAGATATTGACAAAACAAAGTACATTCGATTAATAGTGCTTAGTTGTGATAGTAAAGAAAGTCTTATTTAATACAACATTGGTGAAGATTATTTTAATAGTTTTTTTTCACAAGTTCATTGTTTTATATAACATGAATTTGTTTAACACAATATTTTTAGAAATGTAACAACCATGTCATGCAGAGGATGTCAGTATAACAGTCATATGTAAAGGGAGCATGTCATTTATATAATTTTGTGACGTTTTCTTGTTACACAACTGAAAAGTTGGCTTCTTTTTTGTGGAACATGCACATGTGCCCCCCTAAATATTGCAGGGTCTTGTCATCTAAATTGCCCCGGCAACCTATGTGACCATGAGAAAAACTCCACTCCACCCAAATTTGAGTGTAATTCAAGGATAAATGAGCGACTGCCTTACCCCGGACAGTGGAGGAGTTTGTTGGAAACACCAAAAGAGAAAGATTGTGTTGCCTCCTCCTTCACAAATAACATATTCTGTGTGAACTAATGAAATAATCAATATTATGAATAACTTCAATGTAAATGTATATACTGTAATTAATAGTTGAGACTTAAATCAATTATTTAGTTTAATTCCCACACTACCATTAATTTTTCAAACATTAAACTACTAAAAGTTTTATAAATGACAATTAATTAAATGATGAAGAATTTAATAACAATATAAATTGCACACAAATTATATATTGAATTGTATAAATTACAATTCAAAATTAAAATATTTTGTGTTATTTTAAAATTACTTTTACAAGAACCCAACAATTTTAATCATATGACTTTAACAAATTGATGAAAATTCATTTGGGAAAAAAGTTCATTTCACTCACTTCAAACCCATCTTCTTTTCCAGATAGAATTGCTTCTTCAATCATCGT
>BMAV01014868.1:92406-109000 GCA_019973955.1 Trichonephila inaurata madagascariensis
CAGCAAAAATTCAGGTCAAACAATTTGATTTAAAATATAAAGATAACTTAATCATTTGACCATTAACATTACATATAGCAAGATTTTTTTTCAATAAAGCATTTAAAATCAAAGCATATTTCCCAAAATAAATAACAAAAGATAAAGAAGAAAAAAAATATTCCAAAACTTTATTTTATGATGAGCATTTTTAAATTGAAAAAAATGTAGTTTTTAAATTTATTCAATGCTTGTCTTATGCTGGCAACTGAATAGAATATGCTACATCCATTATGATTCTCTGCAGATTTCTCTATGCCTGCATTGATGGGTCTAAATATGATTTCTAAGGAATTAATATAAGAGAATTCAAAAATAATGGCATTTTTTCAAATTAAATTTGAACAAACTTTTAGTAAGTTTTTACTTTTAATCAATAATACAATCATCCTGATTATCAACAAACTTTTCACATCTAATGGGCAAATTTTTAGTATCAGATAAACAAAAATAAAAAGGTTTTTGAGCAAAACAGTTAAAGCTTCAGATATCAACCAAAGTTTCCAATTTTTTTGTCAGATAGAAAGTGGTATAGTAATGAAAATAAATATAAATCTGACATCGCAATTCTGGGCAAGTATGGTGGATGAGGCAATACCTGCCATCACAATTCATTAATTTTTTTCAGGATTTATCTGGTGGAGTCATTCTCAACTACTGTATTGCAATATTTTTGTGTGCAGCCAAATTTTTTAAAAATTATTAATGATACTCTGAAAAAAAATAACATCCAGAACTGAATCATTT
The DNA here is from genome assembly GCA_019973955.1 of Trichonephila inaurata madagascariensis. Classification (NCBI taxonomy): domain Eukaryota; kingdom Metazoa; phylum Arthropoda; class Arachnida; order Araneae; family Nephilidae; genus Trichonephila; species Trichonephila inaurata. The sequence continues at coordinate 93,193 of BMAV01014868.1, forward strand.
TGTCGATTTATATAAATTAACTAAGGGTATTTGTGGTATATTTAACATATCCTTCCTGGATAGATGGATATCAAAAAATTTGATCGAGTTCCTAATCCATCATTCCGGATACATTTGTATGTGATTTAACTTCGAATGAAAATGAAAAAATAGTTTTCCTCCGTAATAATTGAGATTTAGTTTCAAAACATTCAGAGGATTCACTTGATTCCTTTGGGATTAAAATTAGAGGCAATAATCTCAATAATAGCCAAAAAAGCTTTAAAATATTGTTACAATTTTTTTACATCTTATCTGTGTGAATTTGGATTTTCAGCATTGTCAAATATAAAAATGAAAAAAAGGTTGAGGCTTTTAAATGTAGAGGACGAAATGAGAGTAAGTGTGATTGCCAATTTTGCATTAATTTGTAATTAATTACTTAATAAATATTTTGTTGCCTCTGTTATATCTTTTATTTTATTTAACATTGAAAAATATCATAAACTATTTTACATAGTGTATTACAGATAAGTAAAATTCTCTTTCAAACTTATTTTATTGTTAATGCGCCGCCAAATTTTTAAACTGTTAAAAGTGTACTGCAACAACAATAAAAAATGGCTGAGAACCACTGATCTAGTGCAGTGCTCTGCAACCCCCGGTCCGCGGATCAAATGGTACCGGGCCATCCGTTTCATTCCAACTGAATTTAAATTCCTAGTTCTATACACCAAATTAAAAATATCTGTGTTCCATTAAATTTTTATTTAAAAAAGGGGCCCCCGAAGGTAGTGACATAAATCTTTTAATGTTTTAAAAAGCAAAAAAAAGAAAAGAAAGAAAGAAAAGAAAAACACTGCAACTATTTTCTCTTTCAGTTAGCAGAGCATCTCTACTTTCTCTTGCTGGCTGCCCCTGGGTCAAAGCATTCCCTTCTCTCCACCTCATTCGAGGGGGGAGGGGCAGCACCGCCTTTCTCGGGGATCCGGCCCTCTTGGAGCTCTCTTGTTTCATCCTCCAGTCAGTGGAATCAGATTCCTCGGGAGTCAAAAAGGGGTTTCGGGGGCGGCCACGCCTTAACCCTCAAATACACAGCTGACGAATGCACGTGTGAATGTCGTTTCCACAAAAAAGACCTATCTGTGAGAAGCGGGGTTTTCTGCAGTAACAGCAACCAAAACAAAGCAACGGAATAAACTGGACATGAGCAACACACTTCGGGTGTCATTGTCTCCGATTACCCCCAGATGGAACCGTCTCATTGCAAAGAAACAAGCTCAGGGTTCTCATTGATTTAACGTTCTAGTAAGTTAAAATGTTAAATCACTTTATTTTTTGGTGTAACTGTTTTATTTTGAAGGCATAATTAAATAGAATTAAATTCTTTATTAAATTATTTATATTCTTTATGTATTAAATACAATTAAATACATTTTGCTATAAATCAAAATAATCTAAAATACAAACAATCAATGTCCCCCTCCCAGCGGGCCGCGGTAAAATTATCAAACGTTGACCGGTCGGCAGCGATAAAAAGGTTGCGGAGCACTGATCTAGTGCAATGCAGTCTTGCATTATTGTGTTGAAAGATAACACCTTTTCTGTTGACAATCAAACCCTTTTCAATTTAACACTTATTTACTCAATTCACCTGTTCACAGAAAGTCTGCATTCATAGTTTGTCCAAATTTTTACACTTTGAAATAAATGATTCTGTGAATTCTTCATCAAACAACAAATGTCCTTTTGAGATATAAACCTGCCTTAGCAGTACTTCATGAAGATTCATTTGGAGAAGACTATTGCCTTTTGCATTTTGAATAGTATATGGTGGATTGTTAGCTTCATTTTCTTCAGACAAACTCTTGTTTTACTTACTTTATTAATCTGCTGCAAATATTATTGGGTTGTTAATCAAGGCTGGATAAGAAAGTTTCGAGATTTCATCATTTGTCTGACATGGAGAGAGCTGCTTTCACTTCCACTCTAAACATATCATTTATATAAAGTTGATTGATAAAAGGGGGAAAAGATCAAAATTACCAGATCTGAACAAAGAAAACCTTCTTTACAAATATCTAGTGCACTTGGATAAACACTGGATATGTTTTAGGTAGCAACTGTTGTGTTACCCTTGTGAAATTCAAAAAGTGTACAATGCCAGATATGTACTTCTGGAATTGGCAAATCATTTATTTCGCTAAAAATTGAAAACAAATAAATAAGATGTATTGACAAGTAAATTAGTCACTTTAACTATATGTCTTTGGCACACAACTTTGAAGCCACAATGAGCCGATAGAAGGTAAACATAACAATGATAAACATATCAGCTGATATTGACACATGCAGAAATGACATTACCTTCTAGTCCCTCTTGATATGGGATAAATATTTAGAATAAACCTTTCTTTAATAATATTTTAATTATTCCTATCAAAATTGTTATAGTCAGAATTAACATAAGGCATCCAATATGAAAAACTCCTATCTCATTGATATTCATTTAAACAGGAACAGATTTAAAAATTAGTAAAATTATTATTACATCATACACTAAGACTAGGCCAGGATGAGCTTTATTTTTAATATTTTTCTTTCTATTACATTACTTATTAAAGAGCATGCTGTCTTTAAAAATAAAATTTATTTAGAGCACACACACACACATATTTTGAAAAACCATATTTTACAATACAAACTTACCATAACTTTAGGTAAAGGTTTTCGATTGCTTCGCCGTACTGGAAAGAAATCTGTCATCTGACTATTTCGAATCTGTTGAGGTTGTTTCCTTAAAATTTAAAATAAACATATATACATAACATTTTTTATTAGCATAAAAAATATATAAATAAGAAACCAGAAACAGTATGATACAAGAAATTCATTAATAAAGATTTACATATCTTCAACTACTATTATACTTTTTGTAATATTTAAAATAAAACCAAAAAAAAATCCATTTTCTTAACATTAAATACATATTATAATATTTGGGGGGGGGATGCAATGTTTTACTCAACATTTATTCCAAAAATTGTTTAATATATTTTATGTTTTTTAGACATGTTTTCCAAAAAGTGTATCTATTTTAAATTTTTAAAATATGAGTTTAACAATACTGCATTAACAATAATCAGTGTTAAGATAAACAAAACAACAGTTGAATTTCTTTTTATTTATAATTTATATATCTTTGGCATGCAGTCCATGAAATTTTTGAAAATATGCTCTCTTTATATTTTCTAAAATATAAATAATAAATACATATTATGCAACTATTTTTTGTCAGAATATTTATCCTGTTTTGGAAAACAAAACATAGTATAAATAATTTATTTGAGAAGACAAAAACAAAGATAAGATGTAAGATACAAAGAAAGTATGAAGGATGTTTATCATAAACAAAACAGATTATCACATGGCAGAAGGAACTGAAGAGAGCTGATTCATATATGTGTACTTCATATGGAAGCACCCTTATCGTTAAATATGAGATAGCTTCCATGGCAAAACTATTTAGTTACATGAAATAGCAAGGACATACTACGCATTCAGGCAAGTGTTTTTGAAGATACGGAGGTTGATACTCTTTAAAGCTCAAACCCAAATGAGTTTGTAGACATTCCACACTAAAATATTCCATAATGCTTCCACTAATTATATCAACTAGACACACATAAGTGAGTTATTTAAAATAACTTAATTGTTTTGGTTGGAAATAAATAGCTAATTAATCTAAAAAAAATATAAGATTAATTGGCTTGTTTATGTCAGATTGCATGTTTATTTTCATGTAGGTATGTTTCTTTACAAAGCTATATTTTTTAATTAATTTTCTTTAGAAATACATTCATATTTAAAGATTTGAAAAAATATTTTGGACAAGTAAGTTTTTATAATTTTATTTTTCATTTTAGCCTACATATCATATAGCTGCCTATTCATAATGCAAAAAGTTATATACTCAAGATCTTATACTGATAAAGAAAACATTATTAAAAGTGAAAGACAAAAACCAAAATTAAATATAACTGCTTCAACAACATTTGACATTTTCACAGGAAAACTATTAAGATATACAATTTAAGTAAAGCTCGCAAAAAATGTTACATCAAACTTTTCACAAAATTGAAGGAATTTGAAAAAAATAAATAAATAAATAATAGAATTTAACATTAGTGGACAACATAAAATGTATTTTGAAAATTATAACAAGTATTGACTACTAGATATATATATAAACTAATACATGCAATAAGTTTTTTTGTCAGAACAAGAATTGGCTTTTAGAGGATATAGGCCAGGGGTGTGGCGAACCTTTATAGATCAACGTGCCATTTTTTTCTAAAGAAGTATTTAATGAGGTATAGACGTGCTGTCAAACAATTTTTACTTGTGATTATTGGGGAAATAATAAAAGTAAATACTAACAACTCTTTTGTTTACCACGAAAAAATACCTTTAGTTCTGTATAGTTGTAATGTTTTAGTTATGCATGCAATTTAAATTAAAGTAACATTTTTGTGACTTCTGTTATTGCAGATTGGATGACAAATAACTTATATTAGGATTGTAAGATGTTACTTTCAGTAGAATGCATGCTGAATTGGAGTCTTCTGCCAAATGGTTTCTAAGCAATTAATTTTTCCTGTGGTTCACTTTTTTGGCAAGAGAACTTGTGATTTGTCTCAAAATGCTGTTTAACAGACAATGTTATGCATACCACTGTTCTAAAACATAAAAAAAACACCACTTTGTCGCCTTTACTAATCATACCATATTTCTAGATTCACCATTTGAAATCTTCTGTTACACTTACTTAATCTTGCACTTTTGTTTTGTTGAACTAGACATGTTAAATAACAAAAATAAACCTTAAGATGCAGTTGTGTTGACAAAATTGACTATGCTATGCGTAGACAAATTTTGCATCATAAGCAACAGCAGCCCAAGACGTAACTAAGGCAATAACTAAGAGATAATAACAAACGAGTGTGCTCCCTGCCGCCGCCCCACGACCGATCACTCGCGTTTGTTCGTATTATTTCATAGTGAACTTTGCTATTTGAAATAAAATGCAAACCATTTTGATCTCTGGCGTGGCCAAAATATTGTGTCGCGTGCCATGAATGCGTGCCAATGGTTAGCCATCTCTGATATAGGCAATATATTGAATCTAATTACAAAGCTAATTTAACTATATATCATAATATTAATTAAAAATACATTTAGAGAAGTATACAATTTTTATTAGCTTATCAAACAGAATTCAAAATGATGTCATTTATTGCAAAAAATGCCCATCAAATATAATAATTGTTGATTTATTATAAGCAAAACAATCAACATCAGTCACAGAGCTCATATATCAAATGTATTTTACTGAAAGAAAGAAACATTGAAGAACCTGACATGAGTGAGAATCAAAACACAAATTTGTCATTTACTCACATTAACCCTTTAAGCGGTCAATTATTTTACCAGAAATGCTTCCAAAAAAAGGCATATTTTTTTATTGCATATAATCCCTCATTGCATATATTCCTCCTCCTCCCGCTACATAGAAAAACCCGGATGAAAAGCATTTAATTTACATGGACAAGACACGCCGTCTGTTGAAAAATAATAATACTAAATAGTCTCTTTCAATAATGAAAAATGCGGGCAAACCAGAAAAGGAAAGGAGAAAATATCGATGCCCGTACGCCGTACGGGCAAACCAGATGAGGCCAATTTCGGGTAGCACGTACACTGCACGGGCTAACTGCTTAAAGGGTTAAGAGTCACCTTAACAAATTTTAATGCACTAAAAAATTCATTGTGCAAACTCACAATGATGCAGCAGTATATCATATCAGTATATCAGCCAAAGCTATCAACACATAGTATTTTCATACATTGTTATATTAACTGATTGAACCTAATTTTCTCTCAATCTATTAAATACATAAAAGAATTCCGATTAAAAACTTTAATCGGATTTCTTCCATTTTTTTAAAACCTTCCAAACCTCATGCATTAGATAAAGGATTCCTAAACTTTTTTAATATGCTGCTCATATATAGTCAGATATCTAATCCCACATATTACAAAAAAAGGAGGAATTATAATAACATACTGCATTACAAGAATAAATTAGTTTATGTTGTCTTTTAACAGTAAAATAAAAATCATTCTGATTTGATTAGAAGTGCTTTGAAAGATCAAAATTTTGCAGGAATAGGAACAAAAAATTAAAAAAAAACTCAATGCTATTGGGATCTAAAAAAGGTATTTGTTTAATGAAATAATTATTACATAGATATTTTTTGCATTTACAGATTTTCAAAAATGAAACTTAGAATTTTATCATTTTTAGATGTTAATAATTTTAAAGAATATGAAAAGCAATTTCTTGAAAAAACATTTAATTTTAAGTAAATTTTATGAAGAATTTCTTTATTCAAGTAAATTACATAATGGACAGAAGTATTTACTATATATAGGCAACTCCCTCTCTGACAAACAAAATATATAATTAATGCCTATCTTAACAAAGATGTAAGAAAAATATGTAATTTAATATAATTTATTTTAATTTATAACAATCAGAAGAAATACCGAGTCTGATGAATGATTGACATCAATGGCAATGCATTTAATCAAAAAAGCCCCCCCCCCCCCCCAAGTACTTTAATAGAATTGATGACAAGCAATTTTTATAATAAAGTAATTAAATCTTCCCACTTAATTAATAAAAATAATTAAAAACAATTCTTATTAACCTAATAGAAAATACCACTGCATGCCACTGATGTATGCATAAAAACATACATACAAAAAAAATTAATTTTAATAAAAAGAAAAAAAACCCAGCAAACATGTATTACATAAAAATATTTTTTCTGCTGAAAAGAAATATTTCATTGAACTTACTTGTTTTTCTTTTTCTTGGAGACATCACTTTTGTCTTTATTTGTCATATTGAAAATCTCTTGAATCTTTTCTTCAGGCACTATTGTTTCATTTTTGTCCAGATCTTTATCAGAATCAAGACATTTTTGATCTACACAAATAAATTTAAATTGCTTTTCAATATTTGCAAGAAAAATTTCAATATTGAATTCATATTACAATCCATACCTTTGCTTGCAATTATTCAAAATAATATATATATATATACTACTTTATAACATTAAGGCAATAAAAAATTATAAATACTGCAAGCACAAGTAGCATAGTAAAATTCTTTAATTTAACATATGGGGGAAGGGAGAACTAGCATCTCTTGCCCAAAAGCGACCTTTAGCAAGCCCTCAGATTTTTATCATTCACACAAAAATTCAAATGCATTACTGTTTTAATTAATAAATATCATAAAATAAAATCTTAATCTCTAACATATATCTATTTTCTTCAAACCTTAAAAACGATAACTGCTTAACTGCCAATAAATCTAAATGGACTAAATTCATGATGGTCTCATGATAACGGCAAACACGTGTTTCTCATTGATTAAAAATTCGAGATACTAGTTGTTCAACTTGTAAAGTTTAGATAACATTTAAAATCTGATGATTGGGTAAAGAGTTCAAGTGTTAAAATTCTTCTAACAGTTTTCAAAATTTAAAAAAAAAAAAAAAAAAAAAAAAAAAAAAAAATATTTTAAAATTAAGTGCATTTTGTTTAACTATGTGCATTATTATATCATTGACAAATATGTACTTTCTAAAACAAAGTTCCTGCAAAAAGCAAAAGTTGGCAACAGTGAAGCACATGAACTAATTGGCTGGAAACGCGTGATTATATTTATGATATAATTATGACATCACATTAATTTATAAACTGATTGGCCGAAAACAAGTGGCTCAGTTATCATGTTACTAATGACGTCACATGAATTTAGTCCATTGAAACTTAACTTTAAAACTGTAAATTTGTAAATTAAATAACTCTATTTTCATTTAATTAGAAATAACAAGAAATGGTCTATTTTGTTTTGTAGAAACCTGTCATTTAAGCTTAAAAGATACTATTAGTTTGTTTTTTTTACTTAATTAATAATTCACTAAACTTAAAATTACTTCAAATTCAACAAACTAAAATGCCTTCAATAACAAATTTCAAATATTACACTCATAATTCTAAATCAAAAGATAAATTCATAAGAAAAATATCTGGATGGTACCTCACTTCACAGCTTTAACATCATACTGTATATGTCTCAACTAAATGTGGTATAATTGGGGAACATGTAGCAGTCCCAATGATACCACATAAGTTCTTATTTTAACAAACAGCTTCTGCAAAAGCAAGTGTACTTCTCCCACATTTAAACAAAACAAATTATAATTTAGACTTGGCTTTGTTGATCAGCAAAAAAAATATGCCTAGACAGAATTGAAGATACCTGTCCTGGCTACTATTAGAGAAAGATTTCCCAAGACACATTGGATACATGTATACACTAATGGTTCTGCTATGTGCAGTTTATAATGCTGGTGCAGGAGGTTACTCTCGATACCTTTAACAAGGCCGTTAATACAAACTGTACCAACTTTGGTGCTGAAGTAGCTGCTGTCCAACTGGGTTAAACTGAAATTTCTAAAAGAGATGATCAGATCATTGATTCATGAGTCACTATCAAAGTAATTTCTTCAGTCCTATTTTCAATCAATGAACCTATACATAGTTGTCAATTATTGATTAATTTTTTGATGGATAATAGTTGCAATGACACCTGCAATGGATTCAAGTCACAGTGAAATCATGGGTAAGGAGTTTGCACACACACTGGCCAAGACTGGTTCTGACCTTCCACAATCAGATCTTCCTGTTTGTTATCAAAGTGTCAAAAAAAATCACCATTGCTAGGTTAATCATCAATCAAGAGAAGATTCAGGACTCTGTGAGGTGTAAGAATTGGAGCTCCTTAATGGAAAGCCCCATTCTTTGTGACCTGCCAAGACCTGTTGGTGTCATTAACTTCAGAATTACAACTGAACATGACTACCTCATAAAACACCTCTAGATTCGGTTTAGCAGATTATGCAGCTTGCCCTTTATGTAATGCTACAGACATGAGCGAAGACTATTTGATCACTTGTTCCAGACATGAAGACATTGCAGCAGTTATTACTGGCAAAAATCACTGCAGATTTTATTGTATCTCTGAATTGCACTGGGCTGCGTCAGATTGATGGCAGTCATGCCCAAGTCTAATGTAAAATAAAAAAGTTATTTAGTGTGAAATCTGCCTTCTAAAGACTATAGTGAATCTTGGTCAGTGAAAATTATAGTATTTACTATAACAAGTAGAGAAGCATTTTAGTAGAGAGAATAATAATAATATATAACATTGAATATCATCACATCATTAAAACAGTCATATTCATAGTGCTTATTTTTAGGCATTACACAAAAGTGTCAATAAGTAATTAGCCAAAGAACCTCATTAAAATATCCTAAAAAGTTTTAAAAATTATTCCTTTTATTCTGGTGTTAGAAATGTTTTAAGTGATATCATAATAATCTAAAACCTTAAAAAACTGGCAGCACAAAATAATTATATCTGGAATTTTAAGTTATTTTTTATTTCTACAAATTATTACAATAACTCTTTATAACATAAATATTTTAAAACTTGTCTTTATCCACAATGATCATACTAATTGAATAAATTACAAATATTGAATAAATTATATATATATGTAACATAATGATGAAATGGTATTCGTTTTGTGAATTGTAGTCAAGGCAGAAAAAAAGCTTCTTGATATTGATCACATCATTGCTTATTTAATATTAACATTAGGAGATTTATTTTGAGCATGCTGTTTGCTCAAGTGCAAAAATACAAGAGAGGGAATTATTCATTTTCTAGATTTAAATTACTCAAGGATAAATGAAATATAAAATATATTTTCATATGTTCAAGTGAAAGGAAATATGTTGTTTTTTGGAAATGACAAGTATTTTAGGGAAAGTTTAAATCACTTAGTAAAGCAGTGTAATCTATTATGATATTCTTTTACAAGGAATTGCCAAATAATCTGCCAAAATGTCAAAGTTTAATGAGGAATTGCTAATAAGTCTGTCAAAATATTGAGGTATCAATGCTTCAATATGAGATGAAATTAGATGTATTTTGAAACAGGATATTGGGAAATATGATTTGGAGAAAAAATATTTAAAATTACAGTTTTAAGTAAATATTAAATTATAACATATATTCACATAACAAATAATAAAGCTTAAGTTAAAGTTTTAATTCAAATAGTTCTGATAATTATAAAATTCCACCTGACCAGAACATCTGCTCATGCACCTCAGGGCCCATGGTCTCGTATACTGAGTTGGGCACAGTAGGCCTAGGCCATCATGAACCGTCGTGCCACTGAGTTAAGTTAATTATAAAATTGGATGAGACATATAGTCACTTAAATTGTAAAAAAAATTTAAAGAAATTACTTCTTTTCCCTAGCATTACATCAAAGAACATTTTAAGAACAATTGAAAATAAGAGAAAAAAAATATCTTACCTTTAAGGCTTTTAGTTAAGTCTGAACACAAACTAGTGGAACATGGTAAGGCTGCATCATCCGGAGAAGGAAGAGAACCTTCTGGTAGCCGGAGATTATCAGTGATTGAATCTTCATTTTGTACAAAATATTTTGTTATATCAGTTTGAATCACTTTTGAACCTTTTTCTGACATTTTTGAAGGTTCAATTAATGTTTTGGATCGGTGTGCTTTCCTCCTTCCAGCTAAGTAAAAAAATTAATACATATAATTTTAGAAGAAATTAAAGTTTTTGAAGTTACTGACATGTAATTAAAAATATACAAATGAATAATATTTATCTAGCAGAAACTAAATATATTTATTATGGAGTTTGTTAACAGAAAGGAAGTAAGAGAAAAGAATGTTTTTATAAAAAGGTACAAATTCACAATACTTGCATTTTAACGTTACCACATTCAAATTGCATCACGTGAATCATGCCATTTTCCATCAAAATCTGATTGGATTTTTTTTTTTCAAATGAAACATGTTGTTTTGATATCATGGTGCAATTTGCATGGCACAAACATTGCTGCAGTGACACTAAAACGCAAGTACCAAATTTACCTACTTTATCAGGGAAGGAAGTTTTAAGAACAAATTATAGATATATATGAAGAAAAGCCATAAGGATTGCAATTTTTACATCATAAGATGAGTAAAGTAATTATTCCTAAAATGCATTCAGAGTAGAGCTCCTGATAAAAGACCTAAGAATGTCAAAGAATTCTTCAATAACAGTAAAACTGCACATTTTCTCTTCATTCAAAAGAAAAATTTCCACTTCTTAAATAACAGATATAAATCTGTTAAGAATTATAGATAAAAAATGAACTGTGGATGCAGATGGACATATAGAAAAATGGGATACAAAAGTCAAGACAATTTTTATCTTTTAAGCTTCACATTCAGTAACAATATAAAATAAAAAAATACTTTAAAATTTGTTTAAATAATGCTAATGCATATTATACAAATTTAGAAAATAATTCATGGCATTTATAAGATAGATAGAAGAAGAATTAGGAATTAATTTTATTTATTTTAAAAATGTGCATCCTTTAAAGCAAATAGGTTATATCAGCACATATATTACTGTATAATCCAGCATATAACGCGCACTTTTTATACAGAAAATAAGATCAAAATTTATGGGTGCACGTTATACGCCAGGTATAAAAATAAAATAAACATGAGCATAGGAAGAAATTTGACTTATATATATCGAAATGCTGTTTCTGTAAAAGAATGACATTCCTCTTAAAAATTTAAAGGTTTATGGTTCTAGAATTATAGTATTTTTTCTTAAAGCTTAGAATAATACCTCAAATAAATGACTTTAAAACATAAGAGCATTACATCTGTACATTTCAGGTTTCTTCGCAAAAAACAGGGGTGCGCATTATACGACGAATATACTTAAAAACTGCAGCTTGAAAGAATAGGTGCACATTATACGCCAGATTTTAAGGCACATGATTCATTTTTCCCCCTTTTAAAGATATCTTACGTGGGATATCCTCTGTCTGACTAATGGTAGACCGCCCCCCCCCCCCGGTACAAATTATACAACTCTGTGTTCATACTAATTACAGAAATTGTAAAACTGTAATTGGAACTAATTTGATATCGGGGATAATAGCGCCAAGCAGCGCTTCTTGTTGCTGGATTGGAATCCAATATGGCGGCCTAGCAATAATTTAATGATACACAATAATTTTAAAGGATTGTTTTGAAATACATTGAAATGTATTTCAAACAAAGGATATAGGAAGAGATTGAGAATAACCAAGATCAATCAATAAAGAATATCAATAATATGTAATAAAAAGTAACATGTAGTAATAATAGTATTATAAGCAGCATATATATAATAATCTTATATTATATTATCGTAATTATATATAATATTCATATAATACGATTTAATAACAGTTATTAGGAATAATAATCATATAATATAATTTAACAGTAATTATAAAGAATAATTGTCGAATTGTAAAAAAAGAAAAATAATGCATAAGATTACTCGTATTACATAATTAAAAAATAAGTAACATAAGAATAGCTATAAATAAACAACAAAAATAGTTATAAATAAATAACATAATTATAAATAAATAACAATATTAATTACAAATAAATAACAAAATATGTAATAATATTTATAAATAAAGGTTAAAAGAAACAATTATAAATAACGAATATTATATGATTATTACACATAGTAATAATTACATTTTTGTATTACATTATGTATAAAATAATTACATAATGTATGTTAAAATTAATTAAGAATTCTAATTACAAAATAGTGAAAGCTTGTAATATGAAACTTGCACTGCAAGTTCCTTCAACGAATTTCATTGAATAAAGAATGTTAAAAAAAACATTTATAAAAGTAAAATAAAACAAAAATAAACGATTTATAGTGATAATTAAAAGCACAACACTTATTCTTCTAGGAAAAAAATATTCTAGTACTCAGTCATTTTAGAAATATCCATATTCGAAAATAGCAGAGAATTAAACAGAAGATGCAAACAATAGAAAAATTACACTGAAAATGGTTAAATTTTTACAGGAATTAGAAATTTTTATTAAAATCATCTGAAATTAATAGGGTTACAGCAGGAAAAAACCAATAAAAGTTATTTCTAACATACGTTATCCCCATGGCAACCACACTGACAGACGATAAAAATATTAAAGTAACCATATTGTAATGTTATCGCTCATCTTGACTAACATAAACAATAACTTGACGCTATTACCCCCTATATCAAACTAGCACCCTGTAATTTACATGTATTGTGTAGCTCTATTTATTTTATCCTGCATGGAGAGAGTTAAAATTCCCAAATTGAGATTACTCTTCGGATAAACTCTAATGGTATATCATTTCATTTAGTAATGTCTTTTGACTTGACAAAATTTTAAAAACTCATTGAGATATTTAAATAATTCTTTTCTCAACTTCAGTAAGCTCAATATAAATTATTGCAAGAGATTCAAATAATAGACCTTCTTCTCTAATTGTTAAAATGTAAACAGTACAAAATTATTATTGAACATTTATAATTATCTAAGCAAAAGATGCAGGTTGATCATTTAACAAAATTATTTATGTTTAAAGCAATTTGATATATGCACAGGCTTGAATGAAAAATTGAGTATACAAGTTCAACCAAAACATTCAAAATTTTTATTATTCAGTAAAAAAAGATGTATAATTTCTTTTCTGAAGTGCATTTCTTTAAGAGTGATAAAATAAAATTTATGTTTGCATTTAGCATGCAAACTTCCTAAATAATACGTTACTATTTAACACACAAAGTGAACATTCATTTTCCAAGTAAATAAATAAGGCGTATAGTTAAAGAACAGAAATGCGAAAGAAAACATGGCGTGATTCGCTACCAGTTTCAATTTCATACTAACGATAACAAAGCACATATTTTTTTAATTTGCTGGCTTGAACTTACATGAATTCTAGATTTCAACATTTAAAAAATCTTATTATTTTAAATATACAAAAACTTAAATATTCTTAGCAGAAATAATTATTTACAATACTGAAATAAATAAAAAAAATTCTTAAAAAAATATTCGATATATGCATCAACTTTCACGGTACTTTTGTTTTAAACATTAAAGAAAACAAAAATGACAAATTAAAAATCCGTTATTATCGTCAAAGCTTACCTTTGGACATTCCGGTAAGATCAGTTTGAACAAATAGAAATTATCCAAAATAATTTATATAAACTATGTAGTCAGATATAACATCAGTTGCATAAACAAATGCTTGCGATCGTCATTCAGTAACGTTGTACTATCTAAACATTCAAAATATACTATACTTCTTTAAAAGCTTCTAATTTTTCAAAAAATAGAAAGAAAATACAAACATATCAACGCGCTCTGAAACTTTGCGTTGCCATTCAATGTTTATGATTCAAGTATCACAAGGCATTATTTCATTACACTATAACAAAGTCCTTAACGGTTTCCGTTTTCTCATTTAAGCTCAAATAACATTACATTAGAGACTTTTAATGATTTGTTTTGGAATTTAACTATATTCCAATACTCTAAAAGAATGATTTTGAATTTCTCTTTGGACCATGACATAAGGCTTAAAGTAAAGCCACCACGAAAGTTAAGTGGTTAAAGTAACATATACAGATTAAATACTGTTAAGGCTCATTCACACCAAGGCGTACAAACGTCGAGTGTTAAGTGTCTAGCCAATCAGAGTCTTCCTCTCGCCCGAGAAGGAGTCTCTGATTGGCTAGACGCTTAACACTCGACGTTTGTACGCCTTGGTGTGAATGCGGCTTTAACTACAAATTGGTACTCAGAAAAATTTAAAATAATTCGGATACCTTGAAACATTTTTTTTTATTTTTGCCAATTTCCTTTATTTTAATGCAAACGTCTCGCAAAAAAAAAAATCTGTGACCTTATATAAAGTGTGATGGACTTCTACTTAGGCGGCATTCACATCAAGGCTGTCAGCGTCAGGCGCTCAGCGTCCAGCCAATCAGAGACTTCATCTCTCCCGAGATGAAGTCTCTGATTGGCTAGACTCTCAAAGCTCGACGATGACAGCCTTGGTGTGAATACAGCTTTAAACTTCAACGAGTACTGAGACATCTGTTTAAGAACTATATAACCATATTTAAGGGACAACTAAAAAACAAATTGCATTTTAATAATGGGAACTCTTCAGTATTTGAGGTTTAAACTAGTTCAAAATACGCCAAGATCACCAAACAGAGCGAATATCATTCAAATGTGGCTGTCGTCTATTAAATCTGGAGAGCAACACGAAGTAAGAAGAGTCAGAACAAAATGGTGGAATGCGGTTCTTCCGCAACATAATATAGTCCGAAATATAATTACATTTTTTAAAGAAACATAAAATGAATACATAAAAGAAATGAATTTTTAATGTCAGTTTTGAACGCTAACAAATTTTCAAAGAGTTTTAGAGTAATAATTTTAGTGTAAATGAAGAGATTAAAATAGAAGAAATTTGTACATGTAAACGCTCATAAAACAGTTCTTTTACATTTATAATTCTTTTTATACATAAAATTTCCAATTTTCTTTGGAACAGTTCATATTTTCTTTTAAATTTAGGAATTCTTGTTTCTTAAATATGAAATTAAAAATTATAGAAATTTGAGAAAATACTATTGAATATGAAAAAGTTTTAATTTTTTTAGTTTTTCTCTGTTATCTTCTTTATTTATTACATTTTTATTTATTA
>BMAV01014869.1:0-61454 GCA_019973955.1 Trichonephila inaurata madagascariensis
CTTTTTTCATGTATTTTTCCGAAATTGTCATAATTTTTTCCCAATTTGGGGAAGCTTTCCATTTTAAAATTTAAAAATTTTTTAATTAAAAACATAAAAAATAATAGTTTAAAGATTCAATCAACTCTGCACTGAATACAGAAACATTCAAAATAAAAGAGTGCCATAAATTGTAAAACATTTTGTGATTAATATTTGGTATGCAGTTAAAGCAAAAATACTTTGAAGTCTAAATCTTACACAATGAAATAACATATTTGTAAAATTTAATCAATAGATTAGTTACATTTTAACAAACATTAACTCACCTTGGCATGTTTCTCTTGTAGGTTTTTCAAATTGTTCTTCTTGGTCTCCTATTTGCTTTTGTTCAGCATCTTTGTATGATCGATAAAAGACAGATCTGTGGTTTTTAAAGAAAGAAAGAAAAGAAAAGCATTATAAGCAAGCAATCATGGTAAGAAAAAGTATATATATATTTTTCTATGTACAAAGATTTCACAGAGGAGGAGCAAGAAATAAAATGATTGTATCTTTTAAAAGCCAACTATTACAAATACGAACTATGTATACCAACAAAATGATGCAATTAAAACATTTGAACATTTTCAAAGCTGAATTAAAAGTAATAAAACTGGAGAGAATATTTTTATTTTTATGGATCAAAAGATTGCCTTATGGATTCCATTTTTTTAAAATTATTATATACAAAACATACTAAACTGAAAATTTCCAAAATACAGATTAATTTTATACTACTATTGATATTTTTGAATAAATACTCCTCAAAGTTTAAGTACTTAAAAATCTAAATATCTTGCAACTAATTAGTTACCTGAAAAATCCTCGATCAATTGCAGATGCATTCAAAATGATGGAATCTTCTTGATTATATCCAGTGTAGGACATAATTGCTACAATTGAATTAATTCCAGCAGGCAATTCTCTGAAACGTAAGTACTCCATAGATCTTGTTGTGACAAGTGGTTTTTGTGGGTAATATAGTACATGAGCAAGAGTGTCCATACGAACATGAAAGTTTGTGATGTACACACCCATAGCTTGTTTACCCATAGCAGATTGGTAAGTATTACGAGGAGACTGAAAAAGAAAAGCAACTTTCAAAACGTGCCTGAGATAAAATACAGATTTCAAATAAAATACACAGTTTGTAAATAATTTCAAGACAAAAGTAAATTCCATGAAAAAATTTTCAGAATTTAATCAAGGAAATATGTACCAAAATTTAGATAAAGGTGAAAAACTTAAAATACCCACACTACTCCTTTGCTTAGAATAAATTTATCCTAATATTTCAAAACAGAATAAGACAATATCAAATTTTATTCCCATTTCATATAAAAGCATTGATTTTGAAGAAAATTGTTAATTCTACAATTTTTTTAGAAAAACCTTTAAAGCTTTTAAAAAAATCTGTTCATCACAATCTATCACAAAAATAATATATCACATGAACTCTGCTTGCCTACTTTAAAAAATTCAACAAACAGAAAATATTAATTTTTTAGAATATAAGCAGAGTTTTAAAATTAATCAGAATTAATTATTAAATTACAGACTAATTAAAACTTTGTGCTAATTTGATATCGGGGGTAGTAGCGCCAAGCTGTTGTTTATGTTCGCCAAGATGGGCGATAATATTACAATATGGTTAGCTTAATATTTTTATCGTCTGTTGATGTGGTTGCCATGGGGATAGCATTATATTAGAAATAACTTTTATTCTTTTTTTCCCGCTTATAACCCTTTGATTTCAGAGCGATATCTTTAAAAATTTAACCATTTTCAGTTTAATTTTTCTATTTGCTTCTGTTTAATTCTGGGCTACTTTCGAATATGGATATTTCTAAAATGAGTGAGTACTAGAATATTTTTTTTCTTACAAGAATAAGTGTTGTGCTTTTAATTATCGCTATAAATAGTTTATTTTCATTTTAAAAATGTTTTTAATGTTCTTTGTTGGATGATACTTACTGAAGGAACTTGCAGTGCAAGTTTCATATTTCAAGCTTTCACTACTTTGTAATTGATATTCTAAATTAATTTTAACATACATTATGTAATTATTTTATTCATAGTGAAAAAAAAATGCAATTATTAATATGTGTAATCATCATATAATATTCGTTATTTATAATTGTTTCTTTTAGCATTTATTTAACTATTACATATTTTGTTATTTATTTATAATTAATATTGTTATTTATTTATAACTATTTCTTTTGTTTATTTATAGCTATTCTTATGTTTATTTATAGTTAAGTATTACGAGTTCTCTTATGTATTATTTTCATTTTTTTACAATTCGACGATTTTTCTTTTTAATAATTACTATTTAATTATTTGATTATTATTTCTAATAACCGTTATAAAATCGTACTATATGAATATTATATATAATTACGATAAAATAATATCATAAGATTATTATATGCTGCTTATATACTATTATTAGTTCATGTTACTTTTTATTACATAATATTATTGTTCATTATTTATTGATTGATCTAGGTTACTGTCAACCTATATTTTTTATTTGAAATACATTTCAATGTATTTCAAAACAATTGTGTATCATTAAATTACCGCTATTCCGCCATATTGGATTTCATTCCAGCAACAAGAAGCGCTGCTTGGCGCTATTACCCCCGTTATCAAATTAGTTCCTAAAACTTTTACAGGTGCACCAACATACCTAATTCAACAAAATAAATAAAAATTTAAATAAATTAACAAATGTTAAAGGTATCTTGACTTAAAAATTTCCTATCACTCTTCAGATTGAAGAATGAGAGATGCCTAAAATTAGTAACCATGAAATTAATACGGATTTTAACAGATTTTAATATTAAGATTAAAAAATTCACACTTACTTGGTTATGATCTGGGAATGGAATAATTGATGCACAGACTCCCAACATCATGGAAGGATGAATTTCACAGTGAGTGTAAGTTGAACAATATGCCTGACCTTTATCTTCCAAGAGATCATCAGGAGTCATGGCCAGCATAACAGTTTCCTCCTCTAAAGTATCGATGTACTCAACGACACCATTAGCTACCAAGTCTTGCCAACTATCAAATACATTCCATTCATTAGAAATATTGAAAAGAAAGTTTCAATAAGTTTGCAAACATAAAGCAATATTTTACTTTTTCCAAACTAAATTAATACGCATTTCTAAAAATATAGGATTATAAATAAGTATTTATAAATTTTTAAATATCTACTTTGTTTAAAAGTAATGCTATGAAAGCTCAACGTACAACTCAGAAAAAAAAAATATTTGAAGTTATCACATATTCAGAAGAGCCAACAAAAACTTAAGAATGCTACAACAATTTGAAATATGCAATATACCTGTAGCTGTTGTACTCTCGCTCTTTCAAACGATCAACATGTCTTTTCTTCAGTAAAAGTTTCTGGTTTTCAACAATCAATAAAGGTCGGCAAATTCTGCCGGCATCTGTGTAAATTCGAATTTCTCTATCACGAATATCTCGAACCATAGATACCTGTAATAAAATTTTTGGTAATTTCAGATCTTCATTTTTACACCAAAAAGAGATTTCATTAAAATTATTGTGTACTTGGATCAAAGTATACGATTCATTCCATTAAAAACCAATTAATAACCCAAAAAGTAATAACCTAGCAATCAAAAAATATTTATTTATGTATCTTAAATAAGTTAATATTATGCCAGATAAACTATGAAATCAAACAATCAGTAAGTCATTAATTTTAAGATGCCAAATGTTAATGAAATTTTCATTAATCAGAAATATGAGAAAAACCTTCCAAATAAAATATTTTAAAGTACCTGGTTAATTTATATACCTCTGAAACAGATTTATTATTAATCTTTTAACATTTTTAGTAAAAGTACTATTCCAAAAATCTATAATACAAATATTTTATATTTAACTATATTTATATAAACACTGGCAATTCTCAAAGATAGGAGATAATGGTTTGGAAGAACTAAGTGCTCCTCCCCCAATTATAAATTAAGACTTTTAAAACATATGTACTCGCACATTAAACTGTCTCAACCAATAAATTATTAAAAATTTTGAATTTGCAAAGATTTTGCTCAACTTATAAACAAAATTATTGTGTTTGAGTATGCACAGGAATGTTTTTTAATTCATTGGATAAATCATATCATGGCATCAAGGTAAATTTTTTTGATATGGCAAAAACAGTTGATGGTGTAATACATAAGTACCAAAACATGCAAATGAATTCTGTTACAGGAGAAAATCTTAAAACCATTTGTAAACTAGTTTTAAAATATTCAGCAATATACCATACTGCAGACACACATAAATATACATACTTCAGATACAATAATATCCATCTGACGTCTCAGTTTTCTTAACGTATTCATCAGTTGATCAGGGTCTCGATGTATACCCACCCAACAACCATTAACAAAAATTTTGGTAGCCCTATAATATATGAAATCATTAAATACTCTTAATGTTATAAGTATGTGAAATACAACTTATTATATATAATAAAAAGAAAATGCATACTCTGCTATGGCTGATGGTGCAATTTCTTCAAGATTTTCCATACTCCATTCTTCTAAAAACTCCAAAATAGGAGAAGGCTGGGAACCGACAGAAATGTAGGCCATAAGGGCAAGGTTTTTCACCAGACCTACAGCATGACCCTAAATAGTTAACAAAAAATTAAAATTTAGAAAAACATTTCTTTAATGCATAAAAATAAAAGTAAACAAACTAATTATCTGCAAGTTTTTAAAATTTTTTTACCTCTGGGGTTTCAGCAGGACATATCATACCCCAGAGAGTATTATGTAGCTGACGTGGTTTGGCAAGTTTTCCATCTCTGCCGATAGGAGAGTTAACTCGTCGCAGATGGGAAAGGGTTGAAGCAAATGTTAATCGATTCAACACCTGAAAAAAAAATATTTTACAGTAATTAATAGAAATAAATAACTGCACTTACATTTATTTCAACAAGAGTTATCTAAAAAAAAAAACGTGTATAGATTTTAAGTAATTACAATAAGAAACACACAAACAAACATTAGATAAAAATTAATGTTTAAGTCTGTTGACATTAAAAAAAGAATTTAGAATCTACAGACAAAATTCAACCAAAGTTCAGCAGAAAAATTTAGCATGTTTCAAATGAAAAGATTTAAATGATACAACAGAAAAACCAGAATGTCTTTTAAAACTTACAAAAACACTAAAATAAAAGCCAACATTGAAAAAATACATAAAGTTCAGAAAAACATATTTTTCAAACAATGGTTCTCAAACTTAATTTTAATATTTTTTGAAAGACTCTTTTATTAGAGGAAATATTACCACAATTAGAGAAACCATTGTTTTAGATAAAACCAAAATCTAATTCATATACCTGAGATACTCCAGCTCTGGCCTGATGAGCTTTCTTTTGATCACCCCAATTTCCAGTAGCCAATGAATATCTCAGTCCATCAGTTATAATTCTGGTTTTGATAGCTAATTCCAGATTAAAATCTTTTCCACGATCAATGAACTTTTGGGCATACATTCGTACTTCTTTAGTCAATGTACGGAAGAGACCACGAAACAAGAAAGCAAGCAATGGTCCAGCAAGATCTAAGCGTTTGTTTCCATAGTGATCTCTGTCATCCAGCTCTCGACGGCCAAGTGCAGCCAAAAGTAAACGATGAACCATGTAACTATTAAAATAAAAACATATATATTACAAGAAATTATGCAAATAATAAGTTAAAAAAAATAAGTCAATCTCCAAAACACTCACATATTTAAAAAGTTATGTAGGTAAAAACTGGAAATATATACATATATCTGAATAGTAAACTCACCTATCACTAACTTTAAAGTAATTGAAAAATTCAGACAAAAGATTACTTCAAAATAAAATGGAACAATTATCAATTTATGTATATAGATATATATAATAAAATTATTAAAAATGCCAATGTTTGTATAAAAATTTTAAGCCATTCTAAGGCCAGAATATCATGAGTATAAAAATTTAAATAACATGCTTAGTTTTCCAAAAATGTACAAAATATCAAATACAAATCCTCAAAATCAGAAACAAAACCCATCAAGCAAAACTTGAGAAAAATAAGTTTTTTGAATGTCAGCAATCAATTTTTTACGTTGGTATGGATCAATAAAAATTTACATTAAAAACTATTTACAGTAGCTTTATGAACTGTGAAACTTGAATATATTTTTAACACAAATATTGAAGGGTTCGTATAACAAAACAAACGTCCATTCTAAAAATTAGAAGCTTTTTAAAATTATTTTTTAAAAAAATATCGATAAACAAATTTTATACAGCTTTGCATTTATGTGTGAAATACTGGGGTACATTACTTAAATGTTACAATATTTACAAAATTCTTAAAACTTTTTTGTAAAAGTTTAACATTTATTGAAAGTCTAGCAGGAGAAAATTAAAATGAGATTGATATTTCATACATAAAGAAATATAGATCTTTTTCAGAATTAAAAGCTTGTATAAAGATTTTTACTCATCAGACAGCCCTGTAATGATCAAAGCATTAATAATTATACCTTTATCAATAAAATATGAATGAATAATTTAATTACTAACCCCAAATAATAGGCCTTTTTAGTTTCACAAAAATCACTGACACCAACATGGGGCAACATTTCCTTCTGTAAAATTTCTCTGGCATATTTGATACGCTTCTCTTTTGTAACACCAGGTCTGGCACCACGAGAACCAATAAAATTCAGGGCTACATTCTGTTCTTGAATGACAAAAGCTTCATCAAGAGATGGTTTGACCTAAGGTTAAAATTATTAATTAAAATAAAAAGAGATGCTTACAAATAAAAGTAATTTTGATGGTCATAAAAAAATACACTGAAATAATTATTTCTTTCAAGAGTTAATTTATACATGGTCTAAATTACAAACACAATAAAATTCTTATACATTTTTAATAAATTAGAAACATTTAAAGGAAACCTTCCCATTGCCACTGAAAAACTCAAAGCTTAATTCATTATGCACCAAATCTTCAAATAGAATGCATCAATAAGTTAAGGCTTTAAAAAATATCAAATTGCCATCCCCCCTAGTTCAGAAATTTATTTGAAGCTCCTTTAGGTATACCCAAGCATAACTTAGACTTGAGGTTTACATAATATTTATTTTCAAATTATATGGTGAAATGAAGCCATTTTGCACCAAAGTACACTACAGAAGTCCTTCAGAGCCAGAAGCAAGATCAATTACCATGCTATTCGTTCAGCCCATATGGAAAATGATTATTATGCAGCAAATAACCCCTGAGCAAATGTTACACAAGTTGATTTATTGTTCATTAATATCACACTTAAAAGCTACACAAGGGCAAATGACAACAGACCTCCTAATTTTGAACCCAAATTAAGTGGTGAGGATTAAGTCCTTGCCATTTAAGATTCTCAGAACCACGAGGATGAGGTCCTCCAGGAGCTTTGATCATTGAGAGATTTAACATGCATCAGTCCTTCTACATAGTGGATGTTTAATGGCATCAGAACTCGAACCTATGACTTGGTAGAGACAATGCAAGTCAGAAGTTCATGATCATGGCAGCAGCAACAGCTTAAGAGTGACCACTGAAGAATTAAATGCTTCACAATTACTTAAACTTGATTTAAAAAGCACAAGCTCTTTGAAACTAGAGATATCAAAACTATAATTTGATAGTGTCAAATTATAGTTTTGATAACTAATTAAATTAAAACATTGATTTTCAATAGAACACAAAATATATAACTATCAATTTATTAAGGATTAGAAAAAATTTTTATATATATATATATAGATTACTTCTAAATTACACAATTGTATATAAAGAATACAAATCTTAACCGCAAAGTACATAAAAAATTTTTCAAAACAGAAAAAAATCAATTTTGATTAAAAATAAGCAACACTTATGCAAAAAGAAAATAATATAATATTAAAAAGAAAAACAAATATCAATTACAAAGAGTCCAACATTAGAAATCCTTTTTATAAATATAAAAATGTTATATAATATATTAAGATTACATGAAAAGAAAAAATAAAAGCTGAAACAAAACAAAAAATAAGAAACATGAGTATACATTACATATGTTATACTGTATTTTTTTATTACAAATGCTGCATTTTCTTAGCATATACTAACTAATTCTAATATCACCCATTGATTAAATAGAATGAATAAAATTACTATATAAAAAAACTAAGATCTTATCTTAAATGAAGCTCTCTAGCTGGTCTTTTTAAAAATTGATAGTAATTAAACTTTAATTCAAAATAATACAAATGACAACTTTTAACAGAATCTTCAGTTGTTTTTAAAGTACCACTGTATTTTTCAAAATTGCAATTCTACTGATAATTCATTTTTAAAAAAATAAAAAATTGCTTTTTTTTTTTTTTCTTTCTATTTGAACTTACCTGTAAATACTTACTCTAAAACAAATTTTAAAAACCATGCTCCATTTTTTAAAAAAATATCCCAACCGTAGCAGAAAATTCTGCATACCACAGAATCAATAAGAAATGCAAATAATTTAAACGGTGGTGAACAGGGGCTAATAAAATAAACACTTTGAAACAAATATTAAAAAATTTTCATAAAAAACTAGTTCTACGTTGTTAATTTCAGAAAATAACAAATTGATCCATTGTTAAGTAAAACTTTTATATTACTATAAATTGATTAACAATGATTTTTAAATTGAAAACTTTACAGAGGCTTAAGGAATTCTAAAGTTATGAAAATTTAAGGCACTGTGAATATAACAAACTGCAAGGCCAAAAAAAACAGCTTTAATATCTTAATCATCAGCTTTAACATTATAATTCACTGTAAACTACAAAAAGTTGCAGAAGGAAAAATATGTAATGAAGAAAGACTAAGATAAATATATGAGAACTGCAACAAAATATAAGGAAAAATATCAGTTTATAAAAATAAAAACTTTTTAAAGTAAGAAAGATTTTACATTACAGGATCAAATTTATTAAAAATGAACAATATAATTGCAACAAAATTCAAGAAATCTTACAACAGTGATCATCTTCACAGTAAAAAAATATATATAATATATCAAAAACAGTTTTTACCATTTCCATCATTTCTTGATCTTCAAAATCATAAATAATATGTTCCAAAATATCTCTATCAGCAACAAATCCAAGAGCTCGAAAAACTATCATGATTGGTATTTCTTGCTTGATATATGGCAAAATAGCAATGATTCTCTGTCCAATAGCACTTTTTCGAACACCCTAATAAAAATTAGAATTAACTTCAACATTTATTTTTTAAAATTTATATGAAATGTTTTTAAGTGATTTATTATCTACATATATATATCAAAATAATATCTTACCTGACCACCTCTTGCAAGCATGTTTACCCACAAGGTACTGGTAGGTCGAGAGGAATGTTCCAAGCAAGATCTGCATTCAGATTTGTAAGCATATTTAGAATCTTTCATTTGAAACACATATACTGAATTGGTAGCCATTTTTTCTTGAGCTATCAATACCTAAAAAATGCAAAATAATACATTAATTTCATCACGTTAAAAACAAAGTAATACCAATTTAAATTGCTTTTTAGATTCAATCATTTAATTCATGGGATAACATTTAACAACTGCTCTAGTATTAATGACAAAATAAAAGGAATTAGATTACAAAAGTAATTGTTTAGAAAAAATGAAACAATTTTTGCTATTTATTGCATAATTTTTATTATGTAAAATTTTTTGAAAGTCATGAGCTAGATTGCTTTTAATTTAACATTGCCTTAATAAAAGGAAGGAAACCTTCAATTGTAAATACACAATATTTTTATGGATATATTTTATCGGCAACAAAAACACCATTCCAGTAATTAAGTTTATTTCTATAGACTAGTCTAAATTAACTACAAGGATTTTAATATTTGTCTTACAACAGGCAACATTTTTTAAAAAAAATTGTATATAATACTTGAATTATGCATGTAACAAAAATTAGGCTTCCATAAGTTACTTAAATTATATTAATAAGGTCATTCTTCATTATTTTTCATTGCACATATTCTCAAGTATTTTATAATAGAAGTTATTTACAGTACAGAATGTGGAATTTGACTGACACAAGTACTAAATGGTTTTACATAATTTTCTTTAGCAACAAAATAGTATCGATCAGAGCCAGTACATCTTGGTTTTTTACCAAGGATGAAAAAACTTAATGTTAAGAAAAATTTTCAGTTTTCTAAAAACACCTGACTAAAATGGACTTTGCATAATTTTGTAACCAACAAATTAATTCATATTACACAATAATAAAAATAAATTAATGAAAATAAGGTGAACAAAATATGAAAACTAATCATTTTTAATTAATTAAATAGTATTTGATTTGCAATACCAAAAGAGATGGCAAAGAAAATGTCTCATGTATTCTCTATTTTTTTGGTATCAAAGATTTATCAAGAAAATGTGAATATGGGTATCAACAGACAAATATGTCTTCAGACAGAAATTTTCCATAAATCACTTAAATGTACGAATAAAAAATAGTACAGTTTAGCTTATTGAGAACTACAAGAAACAATATTTTATCTCCTCTACTATTATTGAGTTCTATGAATAATTATACACATAGAAGAAATAAAAGTATTTACTTTTTCTGATCCGTTGATTATAAAATAGCCACCTGGATCCAAAGGACACTCATTTAATTCAGTAAGATCTCGATCTGTGAGTCCATTAAGCAGACAATAAGTAGATCTCAACATGATAGGAATTTTTCCAATGAAACTTTTTTGCAGCTGAGTTTCCACTGGTTCTTCTCCTTCTTTGATTACAGTTTTGGTAATATCCACATATAAAGGGGCTGAATAACTGTAAATTTCAACACGTCTAATTATTAAAGATTCAGCTTTAAGTTTGTAAACTTATGCATAACGATTCAACACAATAGCACATATAAAGCTTATTAAAACTATAAATAACACAAAATTATATATTTTGATGATACATATAATAACACATTTTGATTGAAAGATGTACTTTATTAATAACATGAATCCTTTCTCCTTGTATAACTAATTTCATTGATATTAAAACTGAGTATTCAATAATTGATATAATAAAAGTAAATGTGTGTTTAAATGCTGACTAAAAGTTCATTCTAAAATAGCAGTGTAGGACAGCATACACCTGTGTAACTTGCTATTTGGATTCACATGTTACTTTTTTGCTCATTTATATAATAACTATTAACAGTCCCCTTAACTGCCAAGAAAGAGTAATGTGATTTGCTTCCCAGTGCACTGTTTTTAACACAGGTGCATGTACTTATGCGATGTATTGGGGAAAAAGAAAAGGTATAATTAAAAAAACCTTCTCTGAAATAAGTAAATCCGGAACTAATTTAATAACGGGGGTAATAGCGCCAAGTGCTGCTTGTTGCCAGAATGAAATCCAATATGGGGGCCTAGCGGTAATTTAATGATACGCAATAAATTAAAAGAAATGTTTTGAAATACATTGAAATGTATTTCAAATAAAGGATATAGGAAGAGATTGAGAATACCTAGATCAATCAATAAATAATGAATAATAATATTATGTAATAAAAAGTAGCATGAACTAATAATAGTATTATATAAGCAGCATATAATAATCTTATAATATTATTTTATCTTAATTATATATAATATTCATATAGTACGATTTTATAAAGGTTATTAGAAATAATAATCATATAATATAATTAAATATTAATTATTAAAAAGAATAATCGTCGAATTGTAAAAAAATAAAAATTAATGCATAAGAGAATTCGTAATACATAATTATAAATAAACATAAGAATAGATATAAATAAACAATAGAAATAGTTATAAAAAAATAAGATAATTATAAATAAATAACAACATTAATTATAAATAACAAAATATGTAATAATATTTATAAATAAACGCTAAAAGAAACAATTATAAATAACGAATATTATAGGATGATTACACATAGTAATAATTGCATTTTTTTTTCATTATGAATAAAATAATTACATAATGTATGTTAAAATTAATTTAGAATATCAATTACAAAGTAGTGAAAGCTTGCAATATGAAACTTGCACTGCAAGTTCCTTAAACGAATTTCATCGAACAAATAACGTAAAAAAAAAAAAAATTTTTTTTAAACGAAAATAAATGATTTACAGCAATAATAAAAAGCACAACACTTATTCTTTTAAGAAAAAAATATTCTAGTACTCACTCATTTTAGAAATATCCATATTCGAAAATAGCCCATAATTAAACAGAAGACGCAAAGAATAGAAAAATTAAACTGAAAATGGTTAAATTTTTAAAGATATCGTCTGAAATTAAAGGGTTACAGCAGGAAAAAACGAATAAAAGTTATTTCTAATATATGTTATCCCCATGGCAACCAAATCGACAGATGATAAAAATATTAAAGTAACCATATTGTAATATTATCGCCCATCTTGGCGAACATAAACAACAGCTTGGCGCTACTACCCCCGATATCAAATTAGCACCGTAAATCCTTTGCAAACACTTTCAAGGTAATTTAATTGTAATCCAAAACATTCAGAATAGTTCTACTGATAGCAGCGCAATGCACTTTGGAAAGATGTATATATAAGGCAGCGGCAAATACTTCAATGGTAGAGCAAGATGTATACATATGGCTGCGGCAGTCAAGGAGTTTAAAATAATAATAATAATATTTTATCAATTATTTTGCAAGTTTAAGTTATTTCATAAATTAAAATAAATCTTTAATAAAATTAATTTCACATAAAATTAATCCTCCTCCAAAAGTTTCTCCTCGAAGAATTATAATTTTTTTAAATCTGAAAAAGCCCTACTAAGTAATTAAAATACAAGGCAATGATACAGTTTAACTTACGTTAGATTCCTTAATCTAGCTTCATTAGGCATCATAGGACTTGGAGCACCATCTTTTTCCCAATGAGTAGGTTTAGATAAGTAAATCTGTTCAAATTTTACCAGGTAACGAGGCTACAAATAGAAATAGAAAAATTAAAACCAGTTTAAATAATATAATACTGAAGGATAAGAAACTTGCATGAAAAATATTTTTCATATTATTTTAAAAGGATTAACCATTCACCACATTCTTTATTTTATGATCCTATAGACTTCCATCTTAAAATCAAAATTTTATAATAAAACAAGAATTTACATGAAAATATCAAATTTTTCAGAAAAGATAATTTAGCTATACTCAATTATGAAGGAAAATGAATTTATATGTGTACAATAAATGAATTATGCAAAATAATGATAAAAATATCAACTAAAATTTATATATAAATAAATTTATTTATCTTTTCACCATATAGTTATTATTACATTTTGGAATCTTAATTGCATATTCTCATAAATTTAAAAGAATTTTTTTTTTAAAAAAAAATCTTTATAGAATGTATAAGTTAATTTACAATTATCAAAAATGGAAAAAAAAAACCCTACAAATAAAAGCTCATTTAACCCAACTATAAATAAATTTTTCAAAAAATAATATTTATGTTAATTAGATAATCAAAAATTAAAAGCACCGTATACTTACTGGGTTTTCTACTTCTCCTGAGGTGTGCTGAGCTTCAGCTTGCAAATCTATAGGTGGTGTGTCTTCAACAATCCGCTGGACGGACATTTGAATGAACTCATCAAAAGAGTCCAATTGTTGACGAACCAGACCTTTTTCATCAAAATATGCACTGATAACAATCCAACAGGCTTCTTGCCACAGATCTGCAGTGATCTCTTCCTCATCTTCTTCAAATGTTTCTAAAATTTTAAAAATTTTAAAAGGTAAGATTTTTGAAACTTTCTGTATGATTTTTGGAGGAGGTAAAAAATAGTTTTTGCACCATTTGTATTAATTACTGCACATTTTTACTAAAAATCTTTTGCTTTGGTGATTATTACAAAACTAGCAAGGAAAAACACTCAATGGAAAATTTAGACTTCGTTTAAAATCAATGTACATAAAAGTTACCAGAATTCTTATAACTTTCAACAATGACTGCCATAAAGATAAAAACTACCCAAACTACCAACAGGCAAAATTTTTTAACAATGATTTCCTCTCAAGCATCAATAAAAGTGATATTCTGAGCGTAAAACTTGTTCAATGGGGAGTCAAAGATAAGTATGAAACTAAAGCCAGATCTTCTCTCTCTACATACCCTTTCCTAACAATTGGAACACATTTTTTAACCCTTGGAAATCTTAATTGCTTTCTAATTGTTAGATTTCCCTTTTGCATGTTAAACTCTAAAAAAAATAAATAAATAGCAATGTTAAAACTGAATAAGAAGAAAGTATTAATAAATAAAAAATACAAAAATCACATCTACATTTCAAAAGCACACACCAGAGTTATAAGGATCATGGGTTGAAGACTTTTTTCTGGCTGTAACCAACATGAATATTGATGATATTATGTGATAAGTCACATTCACTAAAAGGTGACCAATCGTCTTTTTTTATAGGTTCTGTCCTTCCTCAAAAACTGTTCTCCTACTTGCCCTCCTTTTCAATATTTGGTGCTTATGTATTATTGCAACCTATTGGTGACATTATATGAAACGAAGCAAATGGATGCCAATTCAGCATGTACAACACATAGGAAATCAGCGTTGCCAACTTGGTGAGTTACTAACAGAGTTGGCAATTGTTGATATAATGTGCAAGTACCCAATATTTTAAAACTAATCTATAAATCTCTGTATTCAGAGATGTCAGGCCAAACTGTTATACATCATGTGCCAGTGCAGTATGAATTATCAGATATTAATGTATTTTGTTCATAATCAGGCATTAATTTTCCACAAAACAATTAAAAAGATTAATAGTGAACATATTCCAGCTACCAAGTCTTAGTTTGAACAATTTTGTTCTTCATTAGAAATCCTGATTTGAAAAAGAAAAAAAAAATCTTTAATAAAAAGAAAATTGTAAAACTTAGAAGAATCAAATCTGGGCATAACGGAAAAGTTTACGAAAGAAGTGCAGAATTTTTACCTAACATGTCAAAGAATACGTCAAAGAATGGTCTGAAACAGATATAACAGAAAATAAAATTTTTCAATTGTGTTATATGACTTCATTGCAAGTAAATTGGGCAGATATAGAAAATTGTTTGAGTTTTATCAAAAGAAATGCCTAATATTAAAATCAAAGACAATTGTCTGTTTGAAAAAATTAGAACAATGGGAAAATTAGCATGTTAAAATTGGTAAACGATGGGTGAGAATATTTAACCATTTCAAAAATGAATACATTCTATATGAAAATTTAGTTGTTCTTGTTAAATTTATGTTGTGCTGCCCAGGAACTAATGCAGCAGTTGAAAGAGGTTTTTCAATTGGTAATGACTTTTGGACAAGTGAGAAATCAAGATCGAAAATGTTGATGCTTTAACTGTAGCCCTTATATTGAAAGATATTTCTTGCTCCAAAATTTCCGACATATTAGAAAATGATATGACAAAAAAAAAATTCCTTCAATGGGAAAAATATTTATTTAAGTAAATATTTAAAAGGGTTGCAAGAGTAGTTAGTGTATTTTTGTTTGAATTAAATGTTTCATATATTTACCTTGTAATTTTTTTTTAAGTTTCGGTCTTCTGTTTCATTGTAAAAAAAATTGGTTACCTTACTAAAAGACAAGGAAAGCCATTTTTCTACATCAAAAATCAGGAATGTTTTTTACACACATGTTACCACTTTAGCTTCCTGATCTCTATAATTGTTAAGTACTGCAATATCTAAAATCCTGCATGTAAACACGTATATATATATTTTTTTTGGCTTTATTTTGATCAGTACACTAATAAATTTTTTATATGATTTTGAAACTGTGCCAAATTGATCTTTGTGGTCATTCTAATGTTAATATATTGTAATGTTATTACTTCAAAGGATGATATTTTACAACTATTTTTGGTAGAAAAATACATATCCCTTTTTTTCAAATTAAATCAGTGTGCCAGTTCATGATAGTCATGTGATGTAGTAGCTTTAGTCAACAACAACATATCTTTAATTAAATAATAGAATTTACAGCTGTTAAAAAAATCTTTCATTTGTCTTTAAAAGTAAGCATTATTCAAGATTAAATAAAATAAAAAAGTGCTCAAATTAACAAGTTTCTTTTTAAGAATATTAGAAATATGGGAGGGGGAATTCTGGGTGGTATTTGTGAACTAATTCTTAATATTTAAGACGATAAAACAATATTTGTAAAACTGTGTCCATCATATTCATTTCTCATGCAATTTAATAATAAGAAATTATATTTACATATTCTAGGAGGATTCTGACACCTTCAATTTTTCCATTCAATTAAAAAAATATTTTTAAAGGATCAGATTTATATAGGTATCTCGAATGATTCTTCAAATATCAGTTAAGCTAAAAATATAGCACTGCAAGACACAAATTACAAGAAAGCAGTGATATAATATTTCAAATTCATTTCAAAATATAGATGAAAAGGGAAATTTTTCTTAAAACATTTAATAAAATAACATTATTTTAAATAGTAATTATATAAGCAAAGAAAAAACATTTTTTTTAGTTGATCTCTGCCATTTGCATTAATACGCATCAATAGTAAAAATAATTACTGATAAGTCGTATTTTCATAAATCTTAGCAATAAATGTATGTATGGCTTATTTGATTGTAACTCTGCTTCGAAAGTAAACATCTTTATGTCAGTATTAAAATATATTCCTTACATGAAATAATAATATGATGAACCAAATTTCAGTAAAATGAAACTTGGTTCGTTTCATCAACGAGTACGCATCATGATATAAACCAATGTTTCAAATCAAAATTACTCTTAAAACATATGGTAACTCAACAAATAAGAAAAACAAATAAAACTGTTAAATAAATAACTTCTCTTAATTAGATATCTACACTTCAATTTGAAACCAATAATCTATGGTAACAGGATCAATTAGATGTAACGATCAATCCTTAAGTTTATTATAAATTACAAATGTAATTACCATCTTCAGCCTCATACATTGTTGTTTATGATACAATGTATAAATACAAAATACAACAGAGAGGACAATCGATTAGCTTATAGAAACTTATGCAACGACTTAACGCTGCAGCAGCACGATGGCATCTGAAAGTAACTTCCAAAAAATGGTTCACTGAGATTGCGCAGAAGTAAGGATTTTTACGGATAAGAGGAGCCGGAAAGAAAGGAAGTGCAACACAGATTTTTTTTTGGTATGGCAACAGATTCTGGTTTATTGAAAGTTTATTGTTCGGTATACTATCTAGCAAAATTAGCTAATTAGATTTAATAAAGTTGTACTGTGAGGTAAAATTAATGTTGGGTGGAAGATTAAAAAATGTAAGCAACTATCTAGGGCATCACGTACCAGGAGGACTAATATCAAAACCTGGAATTGAAAGGAACCTCAGGAAAATGTATAAAAAATAAAATTAAAAAAAGAAGAGAAAATTTTGATATAGTCTAGTACTTCATATATAATTTTAAAATCTGGGCACAGTTGATGACAAATAACGTAGATAACAAAGTTTTTAACTGACACAATCAACCATATATTAAGTATAATCTAATAAGATGTAGGCAACCTTCTTGCTATGGTGTTTCAAACCAATCTACCAATATGATTCAGGGTGCCACACAGTAGCAAATATTTGAAACAATTTGATTCCCAAGGCGTGAGCGGATATAAACGTCATACTGTTCAGCTACTTTGGGGGCATTTGGCGACAGTCATCGTAATTTTGAATCATGGTCAAGGGACGAGAACGATACCTAAGCGGGCATCCCCTCTCCTAACTTCCACACCACACTAACGCGAGATTGTTTGAGCTTCGACATATTTAACGTACATCAGCCCCTTCTGCATGGTGGATCTTCAGCGGTACCAGGCTCGAAAACATGACATGCAGATCACGAGTCCATAATCTTGACCGCTAGGCTACCGTGGCCATCCCATTCCCGCAGCAATGCATGAGAAGTTTAGGGGTATAGGTCAAAAATACAGATATTTACAGTTTTATTATGCATTAATTATGCATTATTTAAAGATATTTATTGACATAAATTAAACATAAAAAATAACTATTCTATCAACATAAATAAATACTTAAAATGGTACAAATATTTTGTATTGTATATCTTTGAAATTAAATATTCCTTCAATATAGTTAAATATTTTAATGCGAACCTTTTGTCCCTGCACCTCTCTATTTTATTTCGTAATGTCAGGGGTAGAATTTGTGACTTTATTCTTCACACGATTCTGAATGTTCAGTTGAGTCCATTGACTAAAAAATACTTTTCATATGAAAGATTTGTTCACATAGATATGTAGAACCAAAAGCACAAAGCACAGCATATGTAATTTTCTCTTCAAACAATTAAATCTCTCCGCGAATAACACCTAACAATTTAAAATAGCTGACGTTTCATCGTTTTATCTTCTATATTTTTTAATAATTCGGTAAATTTTCCTTTCCATAATTCTGAAGATGTTTGTTCAATGAGCTCCATTTCAAAATTACAGATTTAAAAGAAAAAAAATTTTTTTTTCTTTTTAAAAAAAATTGTTGTTTTCCCCCCTACAAATATCCAAGAAAATTCCGTTCAATATGTACTAAATTTTTTTTTTTTAACAATGCTTTATTATCTTATTTTTACAAAAGAGTCATTTTGTAGAAAATGGAGACCTCGGTTAGTTCGTGATATCCATCGATTAATTTGTTTCGTATGTAATTCTGATGAAAAATTATTATCTCATAATTTTTTTTATCAAACTAGCTGTAAGATTTAGTATTAAATCTTAAACTTTCCTTATTTCGAAGAATACTAAGAAAAGATCTCAATTAAATTGTGCACGGGTAAAAAAACAAAACAAAAAACAGCGTACGTGATTGATGGATACTTCAGCAGTAAATAAATTTTCAAGTATTTATTAATATTTTTCTTATAGTTGTAACA
The DNA here is from genome assembly GCA_019973955.1 of Trichonephila inaurata madagascariensis. Classification (NCBI taxonomy): domain Eukaryota; kingdom Metazoa; phylum Arthropoda; class Arachnida; order Araneae; family Nephilidae; genus Trichonephila; species Trichonephila inaurata. Next base: position 19,111 of record BMAV01014869.1, read on the forward strand.
TTAGAGAAATAATTGATTCAACTTTAAACGCATATGAATCAGTGAAGGAACATTAACGGTAACGGTAACGGTTATACATTTATACATTTACATGGAACCTTAGAGTGAGCTCTATTATCCCCTCATCAGAATGAATTGAAAAAAGAATAATTTGTTGAAGTTACAAAAAAAAAAAAAAAAGGTTTACATTGAGTGCAGCGTAGCAACGCTGGTAGGGGTGAGTGGGAAACCACTCTCCCAGTTGAGTTAGTTTGTTTCGCTTTCGAAAGAGAGTGAAAAGAAAATGACGTCACATCTCCATGACAACCAAGCGCGTATTTCAACCGGCTGCCGCATCTCGACGGAACGAGGAAAGAAGAGATGAATTTCTTTAATATAAAAAGGAACATTAATTTTAGTAATTATTTTTTAAATGTTAATTTTTTTTCGAGATTTTTAATTTACAAAATCTTTAATTGTAACATTTTTTTTCGTGCCGTTAACAATTTTTGCTTTTATGAATAGTATTAATTTTGAAATATAGATGAATGAGTATTAATTTTGGAATCTATATGTATCCTTATTTTATATAATTAATATAGATATAATTTAAAAATAACTTGTTTTTAAATTTTTTGAAGTATTTTCGGAACGACAAGATTCCCAAAAACCTAAAGGAAAAAACCGGTCGGGAAACCCTAAACGCAATGGAAGCCATCGTTGCCCATCCACGGAAGTTTTTTAAATAACTATGACCACGTTAGAGGAATAATCAGGGTCTCAAACTCATGGCTAGCGTTTGTCAAGTCGTGGTGTCACTGAAGACCCGCCTTGCAGAAAGATTGATGCACGTTAAATCGTTGATCCCTCAAATCCTCATTGGGCTGGTGTGTGTTGGGATAGGGGAAGCCAGCTCGGGTCTCGCCCTTTCCCATTTAAATTTCTGCCCAAAAATTTGCCCATCATTAAAATCCACCAACGGGCTAGGTCGAACCAGCAATTTTTGGTAGAACCGCACATTCTTTCTGGACCATGCCGTGGGTTTCAGCGTTTAGGGTGGGATTCCAAAATGATAAACATTTTAAATTTTTAAATATGACTTTTTTTTGAATTTAATTAAATTTACTTTATATCGAACAAACTTATTTTAAGTGAGAATCAAAAATTTTAATTTAAACACGACCGAAATTTAGATCACTTATCAATATAATTAAACTATATCCGCCTCCCTCAATTTAATAATATTTTCCATTCAAATATAAACTTCCTACCTTGGTTTCACCAACGTCCAACCACCGATATCCTTTTGCTGGCGACAATGGTATGTACCTTGATAATGGCGGATTTCCGTGATTTTTAGGTGCCGTCAATTTACATTTCTATCTTTTTGAACTGAACTTTTTTTAAATTGCCATCACGCTCACAAAAAAACTTCTGTCCTTTAAAGGGGCCCTTTTTTGCATCTATCCTTCGTTTCACTTCTTATGATTTGAGTTGGAAAAGATTTGCCATTAATCGTGGCCGTCAAAGAACACAGAGGTTATGTTAGAGAAAGGACGCGTGAGATGTCACAAGGCCAGCGACAAACAACCACACCACCCAGCCATCTTTATAAAATTATTTATTCAAAATATTTTTTTTACAAGAGAGTTCTAAAAATAACTCTTTCCACAGAGTCATCAGTTACCCATACTTTTGTTTTTACGCAGAATATTAAAACTTTTAATTTGGTAGGCAGGCTACTAATTTTTGAGTACATCAAAATTGACAGCTGAAAGATAATTTTTACTTATGAAATAGGCAAAATAAACAGGCAAATCCTCGGCTATTATTCAAAACTTTGGGAAAGTATTTAAAAGTACCGTAAAGAGGTTTTTTTGGGCCCAAATTTTAACTGAAAAAGGTCATGATTGATGGCATATCTTTAAAAAAAAACATCCTTTCCCTCTAGTGGGGTAAATTTGTAATTCGACCATCATGAATACAGAGCATTTTCTTATATGCCCAGAACTAGATAAAGATTTGTGACGGGGCTTTCATCGCGGTTTCTTTTAAGAGTCCTTTTGGGTTTCTTTGGGGCCGAAATGGCAATTATTTCCAACCAACTCGAGAAGAAGAACGTGTGTATATAGGCAAATTAGGGAAACTTTTTATATAGTAGAAGCTTAGCGTTCGTGGTGTTAAGGGAGGTCTATGTCATGCTTTGAAGTGATTGAGTAAAAAAATAGAGGAAATACCAAGTCCAAGATTTAACCTCCGGTACCTGTAAACGTTAAAGGTGGATCCGTGACCACAAGGGTTAAAAAAGATTGAACCAGTCACAGTTGGGACAAACAAGGTAGTTTTTATAGGATATAGGGTAAGACCTTTGATTAAACTATAAGGAAAGTGCGTGTATTAGTGAGATTAGAATTGTGTAAAGTTAGATATTGGTAAATTTTTAAATTATTTGGTAATGAGTTGGTCTTCATTCCAGACTACTTATTTTGATTAGTATTATTGTTTTTATTCTGATTTTAAGATCTTAAAAACAGATATTAAGAAGATTCGGATTCTTAAATTTTTCCCCTACAGAAACAGGTCATGTAGATAATGGAGAACAGGGGCACCCACGGGAGGGTGCCTCACAGATTCTTAAAACCAGGGTTGGTTTGTCGCTGGTCTTCTGCACCTAAAGTTGCGGGTTCGACTCCGGCCCGAGTTGGTGGATTCTCATGATGTAAAAACGACAGCGCCAATGTCGTATGATTTCGGCATGTAAAAATACATTCGTGTGTGTTTGGTTTTCATTTTTTCGGGAAAAAAATTCCCGAACGAAGTTGCATCGTCCGAGCTCAGGTGCCCCCCCTGGGGGAAAATGGAGTCAAAAAATTTGCAGTAATTGGTATCTCCTATATCAGTGATGGCGAACCTATGACCCGGGGTCAGACACTGACCCACGCAAGCTCTTTGACTGATCCACGATTGCTAGGCAACACTCGTTTGTTTACCCGGATTTATTTAGATTTTCTAATTTGTGTGGGTTATTTATATTCTATTTGTATTTTTTCAAGCACTGCATTGACACAACATCAATTTAAATGCTGTCTGAAGCTTGCAGCTTGATTATTACAATTTAGAAAGTTACGTTAATGACAACAAATGCATTTGAAAGTATGTAGCATTTGAAATAAAGTAAAAGTGTGTACAAAATATCAAATAAAGTGTATAATTTTACATATATTTTGTTTGTTGAAAAGAAATCAACAAACCCATGCAAATAACCATATTTAAAGCCCTTCGGATAAAATGCACTTTTGTAATGTTATGTTCAGTCAGTTTGTAGAAGAGATTCAGCACTTGTACGCCCCTCTCCAAACCCTTTTTAGGCGCCAACGCATGTCCATTTTTTTCGATACCAGATTTTCCTCAATTTAAGACCCTTTTATGTAACGTCGTGAGGTTAGCAAAAAAAGAAAAAATTTTTCACAGCCTCATTTTAAAATTTAAAAAGGGATTTATTTGCTTCTAGGTTACTAAAAGTCCAATAAATATCCAAAACCGGGCGAAAAAGTCTGTTTCACGAGAGTTCAACCTTTTTCCGAAAAACACTGCTATTTTTTTTTTTTCGGGGCTCCTATCCAGTTTCCCCCTTCCGGGGCCCTTTTCCATCAAGTTTTCCATCCGGGGCTCTCCCCCCTCTCTGTCCCCTTTCCGGGGCTCTCTTTTCTTCTCTTTAAAGGGGCTCACCCCCCTTTTTCCCCCATCCAGGGCTCCATCCCAATTTTTTTCCCCCAATTCCCCCTTTTTTTCCCCTAAAAATTAACCCCCTTTTTAAACACCAGGGCCCCAAACACCCCCCTGGGGTTTCCCCTTTCTTGGGGCCCAAAAAAAAAGGCCCCGGCCTCGCCCGGGGGCCCCAATTCTTTTCCCCTTTTGTGGGCAAACACAAACAAAACCCGTCTGTCTGAATCAAAGGGGGCCCCAAAATTCCTCATCCAACTTTGGGAAAATCCCCCTTCATCACAAATTACCTGGGCCTTATAACCCCCCTTTTTCCCCTCGGCACTGGCCTTTTTATACAGGCTTCGCCTTTTACGTCAACCTTTGTCACCGGCCCCTTTAGATATTGTAACTTCCAGAATGGATGTCGGTTTTTTCCGAGGTCAGACAAAAATGACCCCATAGCCACGTGGTTTTTTTCACCTAACGTCTGTTTGGGGCCATAAAAATTCACATGAATAGGGTGGGGGAGGTTCACCCCAATCGAAGATGCCCCAAAACCCGTTTTTGGGAAAATAGTGGCATCCATTTCCGGGTTTTAAAAGTAATGTGTATTGATGTTTTTATATTAGGGGATGTTGGTACAAAAAATTTTTTTTCGTTATTGTTTTTTCTAAACATAAATATTTTTAATTGCAGCCCTGTTCAATGTCGGCGGTTAAAAAATTAAAAACAAGGCATACAAGTTCCAAGCCATGTCAAACTGAAGGGTTTGATAAATATGGTGTGATTGAAAGGAATAGAATGGTTATATGTACAATTTGTAATGAAAAAGTGACTTCACGTACATATAATGTGAAAATACATTTTGAAACATTGTATTCTAATCTCGGCATGTCAACAGATGAAGAAAGAAAAACGTATTTTTTACAAAAGAAAAAAGATAATTTTTCTCAAAGCAGTGTTTTAAAAAGTTTTTTGGTCTCAAAAAATAACATTACAGCTGCTAGTTTCTAATAAGTTACCCATTGCACTGCTCGCCGCGGAACCTCTTTCAGAAGGAGAATTTGTAAAAAAAGCGTTGTTAGAATGTAGTCCTTCATTGTTTGCTTATTTTGAAAAAAAGCGTATAAAAGAGTTACCAATAAGTCGTAATGTAATTAAAGTTCGAGTAATAGAATTAAAAAAAAAAAAAAAAATTATTGCAAATAATAAACAAATTAAAACAGAAATGTATTAAAATTTGCTTTAGATGAGAGTAATAAAAAAGGGGAAAATTAGAAGTTTTACTGGTATATATGGCATGCCGGATGGGTGGCATGGTTTTTGTCGTTCTTCGTTCTGGTTGCGGCTTCAACCCCGGTCGTCGGGGATTTTCATGATGCAGAAAATCGACAGCGGCCCTGTCGTATGATTATACGGCATGTAAAAGATCCCTAGAGTGTCTGTTTGGCATGGGTGCTCTCGGCAAAATAAAATCCTAGTACACGTTCGCATCGTCAGAGTTCAGGTGTCTTCCTCTAGGGAGGAAACTGGGCGTCAAAATTTTTTGCGATGATTGGTATCCGCCTATATGGAGCCGCACTTAAAAGAGATACCAGCTTCCGGGGAATGTACTAGGTCTGTAATGTTAAAACACCAATCCGTAGCCCATTAGAAATAAAAAAAAAGTATGGAAACATATAATGAAAGAAGAGTTAGTAAAAAACTAATTACGTCGAAAGGTGTAAGCGTACCGGTCTTGATATTTTTAAGGAATTTGATATTGCATTTAAAGAAATGAATGTTGACCTTCAGAAAATAGTTTATTTAACAACAGACGGTGCACCTAGTATGGTAAGGAAAAACATTGGATTTATTCAGTATCTTAAGCAAAATATTTCACATTATCCGATTGGATTTCATTGTATAATATACTGTGACATCTCTTGCGTTCTTCCTCTAACATAACCTCTATGTTCTTTGACGGCCACGATTAATGGCAAAACTTTTCCAACCCAAATCCAAGAAGTGAAACGAAGCATAGATGCAAATAAGATAACCTTTAAAAAGGATAGAAATTTTAGTGAGCAAAATGGCAATTTGGGAGAAAGTTCAGTGTAGAGAAGATAGAAGTGTTGATCGACGGCTTATTTAGAATCAAGACGCCCCCCTCGCAAATTCAACCAAGGTACATACCATTGCACTACCCTAGGGGAAAGATTTGAAATAGCCTGGACGTTAAGAATTAAAACCAAGGTAGGAAGATTATATTCCTGAACCTGTATTTTTTGAGACGAGATTAAGTGATATAATATATTTATATTGATAAGTGATCTAATTGCGCGATCTGAGTTAGTTAAGACGGCTTTGCTTTGGTTTATTCTCACTTAATATAAGTTTGTTCGATATCTAGTAATCTAGTAAATTTTAATAAAAGTCATATTAAGAATTCTAAAATGTCTCATCATTCCGAGAATCCCACACCTCTAACTTACGCTGACACCCCACGACATGGCTATCGAACGATGGCTATGTCGCAACACTAGCAAGTTTTATGTGCGAAGCATGGTTTAAAAACATTTTCCAGTGTAATGTTAGTTGTAGTAAAAACAAGCAACTTTATAAACGCAAGAGCTCTTTATAAACTGCAATTTGCATAATTCTTAAAGGAAATTGAATTACAATACAGGGATTTTGACATAAAACAACGTGCGATGGCTTAGTTTCGGTCATGTCCTTAATCATTTTGTAACGTTATTAGAAGAAATTAAGCTCTTCTTAATTAAAAAAGACAATACTTTCGATGAACTACCCAATATACATTCATTAAATGATTTAATGTTTTTATGCGGCATCCCTCAGCATTTTAATGAACTGAATAAAAAACTTCAGGGAGGATTCGGTGTAATATCTTTGAATAGTACCAACATCAGGGAAGACGATCGTTTTGGCGTGATTGGTTACGTACTTCGTTGGGAACGGAAGGTACCCAGAACGAACCTTCTTCCTTCATTAGTGACCCTGGCCTGCAAAGCGAACCTGCACCTTCACCGCCGCAGTCGCGGCGCCATCTATCCACCGCAAGGGCAACCTAACCGCAACCTAACCGTCAAAACATTGACGCAAATAAGCCGTTACTCTCAAAGTCGTTCCCCACAAATGACGCAACCAAACGTCACACAAATGACGCAATTTCAAAGCCGTCTCGCCCCTTAATGACGAACCCACCAAGGACGAACTGTTTACAATTCACCACGAATAGGATTTGCGCCTATTCGCCGAAACACCGACAGGAGTATGGCGGTGATATCTATATGAATATACCAACATCACGCAGACAAATCGTTTTGGCGGGGATTGGTTACGTACTTTCGAAGGGAAGGTACCCAGAATGAAACACCTCTCCTTCAGACTTATTGTTTTAACGATGTTTGAAAATATTAAAATTTTTTATGACGAAATTGCCTTTCATAAGATTTGGGAAATGAAAATCATGAAATATTTTCCTCAATTACTAAACATTTTCAAAACACAATAGTTTTAAGAACTCCATTGACATTCAAGAAAATTCGATTAAAAATATTTAATGACTATGCAGGAAAAAAACAAGCTTTTGAGGAGAGATTCAATCACTTTAAAAGTTTGGAGAATGCACTTCACTTTATTTTATATCCATACAAAACAGAATTCGAAACAATGGAGTTGGCCGAATTTATGTAACCTCGGTATTGATAATTTAGAAATAGAAGAATTTTGAATTTCGAAGCAGCGTTGTGTGGGAAACACAAAACTTGAAGACTTGATTTCTGAAGTAGAAGGAAAACTGAAAGTAGTGCAGATAATATTGCGATCAAATTGAAAATATTATATGAAATGCATGGTACTCTATACCAAATAATTTTATATCAATGAAAAAACTAATTAATGCACCTTTAACGATGTTTGGGTCCACATATTCATGAGAAAAATTGTTTTCTTCAGCGAACTTTGTAAACTATTAGAAATAAACTCGACAGAGGGAATTAACTGCGAAATGCGTTAAACTAATGAAGACGAAATATGAATCTAATATTAAAAAACTTTCTGAAAATAAACAGCTACAGATTTCTCATTAAATACTTTATAATAAATTTTGTAATACATACATGCATATATATATATATATATATATATATATATATATATATATATATATATATATATATATATATTATATATAAACATTATATATATATATATATATATATATATTTTATATAACACTTAAATAAAGAATTTTTAACCCTTACTAAAAATCTTTTAAATCCCGTCAAACCTTTCCCCATTTTACCCGAAAAAACCAATTGAATTTTAAAGATGTTTAGTTTTAAAAATACTCAGTTAAAAATTTTTAAACTTAACTCTGGTGCAAGTAGGCATTAGTGACCCACGAGCTAGTACTAAAAAAATATGAACAAAATTTGACCAACGTCTCAAGAAAGTTCGCCATCCTTGCAATAAATGATTGTTACAATATCCTGTACTTACCCTTAAATTTTGTACCATGAATTTGGGACCACCCTGTATTTCTACAGGGTGATTCACTACCAAACTTGACGGGCGTGTAGAGGGTACACAGACGACTCGTAATCACATTGAAATGTAGGATCGCAAATGCCGTAATTGCAAGCTATGGTACAAAGAAGCCGAGAAACAGCAACACATTAATGAAACAGAAAGCGTTTTATTGAAATGTTAAACTACAACAGGTGTTCGAAATTACGACCACTCCTGACAGCGGTGCTGCATGGAATTCCTTACGTTCTGGAAGATTCCTTCCCGAAGTTCTGGGGTAGATAGCACTGAACAGAAGGTTTCGTGAACACTGATCCCGCTGGAAGTATCATTTGGGATCCATTTCCCGAGGTAGTAGGATGAATCCGTATTCAAACGAGGAACTAGTCGACGTGTTGATAGTGCATGGAGCTGTGGATTGTAAAGGGAACACCGCTAGGTCCACCAGATCACTGGACCTATCATACATGGAGTTTTGCTTTTTCTGGGGACACATAAAGAATTTGGTGATTCCAGAAAAGAAAAATTCCATACAACGCCTTTGTCGGGCCTGCCAGACGACTTCTCTGGTGGTAATTTCGAACATCTGTTACAGTACAACCTTTCGGTGAAATGTTTTCTGTCCCATTAGTATGTTCTTGTTTCTGTTCCTTTTCTCTGCTTCTTTGCACCATTGAATATAAAAGAATATTTTCCCTCACCCAGAAAATAAAACGGAAATAGAAAATGATGGTACTTATTCAACAGAAAAAAAAAAAATTGGCGTTAAAACAAAATTTTAAATTTTTTGGCCCAGGTTTGGGAACGGCAAAATTTAACTACTAGTCCGGTAAAACCTAGAGAGCCCACACCCTTGGCGAAAAAACAAAAAAAACGCCAAGCAAACCGACAATGGCGGCAAGTGAATACAGAGGATGGGGGATGCAAAAAAATATGTAAACAATACAGAAATTAAGCATTTAAGATTTAAAAAAAAAAAACAGACTTTCTTACTGCGATTTTTTCCGAGTGGAGGGTACAATAACAATAGTTTTTAAAAAAAGTCTTGAAGGTCTCTCGCTAAGGAATAATCGTGGAGCGCCCATTTTATTCTGCGAGGTAATTCGCACCTTCGGGGGGCGGTAATTTCGAAAAACTTTTTTTTTCGACCATGTTACATCCTGCGATCGTTCCATTTGGGACATTCATAACTCAAACAACTATTTTTCATACACTATTCAAATCAAATTTTTCTAATTTTTCGCTTTAACAAAGTAAAAAAATTCTAAGATATACCTTCACACCCCGCAAAACCATTCCAGCCTTTTTTTTTTAACAAAACCAAAATGAAACCGAAAATGCCCCCGCCGACAAAATACAAATTTCCAAAATAGTTAGGTTTACCTTTTATCCAGTTTTTCGTATTTTTAAAAGTCCCAAATTATCGCCAAAACCCAATATTTGCGAAGGGGGGCCTCTAACAACCCCTAGGAAAAATTTTGGGGAACCCACACCCTTGGCGACAAAAGAAAAGTGCAAGCGAAACCGAAATCCAAAGGAAATAAGGAATAAGGGGGATCAAGGGGTTGAGAAGGGGCAGGGTGGGGCCTCTAGACTGAACCTACGGGGTCCTAACATCGCGTTTTTTTTAAAAAACGGATAATAACTTCAGGAAAGGGGAACCCAAAAATTAAAAAAAGCAAGAATCATTCTTTAAAAAAAATTCCGATATAAGAGCAAAAATAAAAAACCCGTGTAGGTCATGTTACTGGGCTTCGGATCCAAAGGTTGCGGGTTCTATACTCCGAATAGTTCCCGCCACTTTCCTTTCATTGAGCAAACCTTTTATTTCGTGGATCTTGATCTGATGTTTCTCTCGATCAGGTGGCATAAGTAACAACAACAACAGAAATAATGAGATTATAATTAAAACAAATAGAGATGCGGGAACTCCAAGGTGGCATTACATATTAAAGAAATAAATGGCATAAAAATAAATGCAAGATTATCTTTTATTGGCCAAACTTGTAGAGTTATATATTACAAGGAATTAACACGGAATATTCGATTAACAACATATAAAGTTTGAATTAGAAAGTAACAACTATATATGCAATTTTGGAGAAATACAATGTTTTACAAAAGAAACAGAATGTGGATTCATACCAACCAAAACGATCAAAGTTATTCAAATTGGGTGCATCATACCTGAAAGGGTCTCACTCGGGTTCGAAATGGTTAAAGCTCTTCTATACTAACCGAAAAACCAAAGCAATGCACAAATTGTACGAAATTCGGGCACATTCCGAAATTTTGCCGAATTTCACTAAAATACCGAATATTTTAATTAAACCACCTGAAAACGAGTGTAAAGATACTGAAATGAAATAAAATTTTATTAAAAAAATTAAAAAAAACATTTAAATTTTTTACTATTCTATAGAAATGTTGATTTTTAAACATTTTAACAAGCACCCACGCTTTTTCCCAAGACATTAATTTTCTCGTATATCATTTTATTTTTTTATTAAGAATTTTTTTTACTTTTTTTTTTATTAAACCATGGGGTTTTTTTGTTCTTTTTAACTATAATTTTTTTCCATTTTTTTTTGATCTACAAAAAAGGCGGATTTTTTTTAAACTATTATTTATTCATACATTTTTTTTTAATTTTTGGAACGCGACCGAAAAAGTTTGCCCATCCCTGAGTTAGAACAAATTATTTTTTTTCACATGCACGAGTCTTTTTTTTAAATTTTCATTTTCAAAAAGAAGGGGAAAATTTTTTATAAGATAAGAAATTTTGCTGACGAAAAAAACGTTTTCGCTTTTAGGGTTACTCTTAATCTTTTAGTCACTAAATCTGGAAATGGTACAATGAATTAGTCGAAAAATCTGGAAATCGTTATTCCTGATTATCCTGTTTGGGACAATGGAACAAAATTATGAAATTATTATACTGTCCTTGACAAGTGTGCAAAATTTCGAATTAATCTGACCTTTTAAAGTGGGTAAAAATCGAGTTCAAAGATTCCGTTACGTAAAGGTGAAACTTATAAAAGCGTGTTAAAATGTATTTTTGGGGAATACATTTATGATGAAGCCGCTTTCAAAAAATCAAAAAGTTGAAATTTTAAAAAAAATTAAAGTGAACAACAAGTCTGGAAAATGAAGCGTAGAAAATTTTCACAATAAAACCCATACTTCCAAAACATTTTAAATTTTTAAAAAAAAACCCCGAAAAAAAGGTCAAGAAATTGAAAGAAATTTGAAGAAAGCAAATATATTGTGAAAAGTAAAGGGAAAAAAAGTACAGCATTTTAGACAGAACCCAAACGGTAGTAGCACAAATAAATTGAGTTTCCCTTGATGAAACAAAAAGAACCACTTTAAAAAAACCCTGCATCCCAAATTTTAACAATATCAAAAGATGACATCAAACCAAAAATTAGGAAACTAAATGAAAAGCCAAAAATACTTTAAGGTATCCGACTTCGTTCGAAACCGTGATTTTGCAAAAGCTTGTATATATATATATAATATTTATATTTAGTGTCACTTAGATTAGAATACATGTATTGATTGATTGAATATTAACGTCGCACTGTTCAGCAACACGAGGGCTTTTAGTGACGGACCACGTAATTTTGAACCATGGTCAAGTGACGTGGACGACACCTGAGCTGGCACCCCCTCCTCCAACTACCACACCCAACGGGAGGATGTTTCAGCTCTCGACAGATTTAACGTGCATCGCTGCCCTACACGGCGGGTCTTTAGTGGTACTGGGCTCGAACTCGTGACAAGGCAAGCCACGATCCGATACCTATACCACTCGGCTACCGCAGTCTTTAGAATACATGTATAAAATTGTTTTAAGGACATTATATGACAAAAAAAAAAGTTCACCATTCTTGTATCATGCTATTTTTGATTTTGTCGATTTTCAGGAATAAAACATAGTAAAAAACTAATTATTGAATAAATAATTAGCATTAATTAATAAAATTAATCATTAATAACAAATATTTAATTAAATTTTACGTATTATATACTTAGAATTATAACCAATCGGAAAAAAAACAAGGGCTTTGGTGTGTGTGTGGGGGGTCCGGACCCCGTTACGCACTGATACTATACAATTCTAATGAAGAAATTTTGAAAATTTGTAAAACTGACAGATAAATTTTTTTTCGGTACTAAAAAAGTTTTTTATTCGTTTGCATAATTTTGGAATATGTCACAATGTTTCTATCGGACAGATTCTCAATACTCTGTTAATTCTTTGAGTAATTTATAAGATTCAAGGTAATCTAATTTCTCAGTGAATTAATTTTTGTGTCTTTTTTAAACAGAAATTATTTTAAAAAATATTTTGCATTACCCACAACAGGATGTTAAAATTGTTTAAATAAATTGTTGTGAGTTACGTTCTGAAATGAATATTCTGGTAAATTCTCAAGATGCTGATTAAAAATATACTATTCCTTGGCAGTGGTGGGATTCGAACCCACGCCTCAGAGAGACTGGTGCCTAAAACCAGCGCCTTAGACCGCTCGGCCACACTACCTGAAGACTTTACCAAATATTATGACCAACAATAGGTCACTATGAAATTTAAATATACTTTTTTGTTTCCAAAAAAGGAAAACATATATATATTTATCATCCTACAGAAGTAATTTGTGTGTGAAGAATGTGTATTTCCCTTTTCGAATAAAAGATGGCGCTAGCATAGCTTTCGATATCTATTCGATTTTCGGAATAAGTATGGAAAATGTGAGTTTTCTCAGAAAGGGGGGGGGAATAATAACCTAGTTTTGCACAATAAAATCTATAAAAAATTATAAAAGTTTTTAAAAATTTGTTGCGAACAATTTTGATAAATTTTAATTTATATTCAAAATCTTTACTTTTAACGTTAGTTATCCAAATTTTTTTTTTTCATATTAGATTCTTATTGATGTAAATCTTTCCCATTACCTGTATCATTTTTAATTTATATGATATTAATATAAATAGCTACCTACCATTTAAACATTTACTATTAAAAATAGGGGAATCATCTAGATATACGTAGCTTGTGGTACATACTTTTTTATTAGAATGCAAAATGCACACTCATACAATAATTCCTTAATTATATTTTGCCCAGTATGTTTTGGTGTTTCTTATTGTATCAGCAAAGAATATTGCATACAAAAATCCAGGATTCATAGAAAGAGGGGAGGAGGGGGATCAGGAGTAAAAGTCACCGAAAGTCGATAATGGAGCGCTTTATATTTTTTTCCGGGATAACTCCTCTTCTGAAGCTCTTCGAGTCTGGTCTCAAGAAAATATGCGTGCGCAAGTTACCTTGATTTCACTCCTTTCTAGTACTTTTATGGGACGATATATTTCTATCGAACAAAAAATTAAATAAACTGTGCAAAGACAAATAAAAAAAAAAAATTCCCTCTGCAAAAATAAAATTCGAAAAAGAGAAAAAAAAAAAATCTTTTTAAACCTTAACTGAAAAAATCTATCAAATCCTTCCCCCCAAAAAACTAAAAATTCCATCTACTGTTTCTGAATTCTTAATCCCGTAGGCAATGTTTATGATATTCAAGACAATGTAAATGTACTCATATTCACTAGTAGTGTCGTTGATTGAATATTAACGTCGCACTGTTCAGCTCACACGAGGGCTTTTGGCGACGGACCACGTAATTTTGAACCATGGTCAAGTGACGTGGACGACACCTGAGCTGGCACCCCTCTCCTAACTACCACACCAACGGGAGGATGTTTCAGCTCTCGACAGATTTAACGTGCATCGCTGCCCTACACGGCGGGTCTTTAGTGGTACTGGGCTCGAACTCGTGACAAGGCAAGCCACGATCCGATACCTATACCACTCGGCTACCGCGACCACCTAGTAGGGTCGTAGCTACCACCCTATGAATGATATAGGGACCTCAGCATGTGTAACTACAGACCCAATAACAGGAACCTCATAAGTAAAAAAGGGCCCTGAAAGAATTTTGATACAGGGCTCCACTCAGGACTAGCTACGCCAGTGTTCGCTGGAGAACTTTTTCCCTAAAATCCGGAGCCTTATGGAGACGATTTTATCAAAAAGTAGAAAGGAATTACAGATATCTAACCCACAGTACCAGTTTCCACAATGTCATAAATATCCAAAACCAGGGGACAGGAAAGCTCTAGGAAAGAATGCTATAAAAAATATTGCACTCAAATGCCTATCCTGAAATGCTATAATTCATGTAACAAAAAACAATTCACTAAGTACATCACATTAAATTATTTTCCAGATGAATGAATAAAAGTTCCACATAATTATATCCAAGAAACTATCCTAAATTTTCCGACAAATATAGAACGATTAACCTCATCAGCTCTGTGGGGAAAAAATACTTCTGACTGGAATCCAGAGCCACCGTGAAGTACAATACTCAATCTGATCCCCTAATACTTGCACAGTTTTAAAAAAAGATGCCCCCGCACACATTTTATTAGGCAATTCTAAAACGTTATCTATACGGCACTTTTTACAAAAAATTTTCTATTTTCCCTTTTCCCATCGGTCTAACACTCCACTTCGCTGTCCTCACCATTTGATGACACTACGGTTTTGAATACTTTGTTTATTTCACTAGAACTGCTTCTTTAAAGTGCGCATGAGTTCTAAAACCGATATTTTCCTTAAATTTTTCTACATCTGTTACAAAATGTTGTTGTTATTAATGCCACATGATCGGAAAAAGCTCAAATAAAGGGGCCCACAAAAATTCATCGTGGCAAGAGGAAAGTGACGCCCTGTCGTTATATAGCTTTGAGAAACCTAAAAGGTGACAGAATGATTTAGCATGATTTTCCCCCCCAATTTTGAGGGGAAACCCTAAAATTGGCCCAGGGACCTCCCCACCTTTTTTTCCCCCTTCCCCCCAACCTCAAAAGGGGACCCCCCGGCTCGACAGCTTTTTAAAAAGTCCCCCCCGTGAAAGTCACTATACATTTACAAACATCAACCCGGGGACCAACGGCAAAACAGTCGGGCGCCGTAACCCCCTCATTTTTGAGGGGTGGCAATGAATGTTCCTCCCCAAAACGGTTTTTGGAAGCTTTTTTCCCTTTAAAAAAGGTTGGTTCACACACACACACACACACACCACACACACACACACACACACACACACACACACACACACACACACACACACACACACACACACACACACACACACACACACACACACACACACACACACACACACACACACAAACAAACCACAGGGATCGTGATGGGGGTTTTCGGAAACCCAAGGCCAAAAGATTCCCCGTAGAGAGGCTGAATCGGGGTTAAATTTTTGGGAGTTGAAAAAAAGTCCTCCAGTTGGAAACGGAGTGCTAGCTCAGGTGTCCCTCATCCCCTTTAATGGGGTTTCCCCAAAATTTTTAAGTCCGTGGCCACTTTTTCCCTTCACGTTGTTTTTTGAAAAGACGTTGATAAACACACTCTCCCTTAACCCAATGTCATACTACGCAAATTAAAAAAAAAAAAAAAAAAATTGAGATACGGGTTGAACCCAACTGGCAAAATCCACACCCCCTTTCCCCTTTTTTTCCTCTCGCCCTTTTGGGAATAGAATCACGATTTTAATCTACTGTGCTGTCTGAATGCTCATGATCATCTACTTTGCGACCAATACCACATTGGGCAACCACGGCCATTAGTCGTGATTGGCTTAATTTTATAAACGCCCATTTTCACCCCAACAGGGGTCGTCCACCCAGTATAGGGTTAGCGACGCTGACTGCTGTGGGGAACGGGCCCCCCCTAACCCCGGAAGACTTGATTTTTGTAAATGTATAGTGCCTTTCGCGGCAGGGGGGGTATTTTTTAAAATAGCCGTCGAGCCGCAAGCCCCGAAGTTGGGGGAAAGGGGGAAGAGGGTGGGGGGCCCCCGACCCCCCCCGGGTTTTTCCCCCCTCAAAATTGGGGTGAAACCAAGTTGAATCGTTTTTGTCATCCCCGGCTGGGCTAACGAAAAGGCGTCATTTTAGCCCCTTTTGCCATGATGAATTTCGTGGGTTTTGATCGGGCCTTTGCCGATCGGGGCATTAGTAAAAACAACTTTCTAAAAGGAAGATTTTGATGCCCTTCCATCAAAACCCCAAATGGCCAGGAAAAAATTAGTTTTTGAAGCGCCCTTTTGTTCTAATATAGGCGCGGTAGTCTGGCCCCCTTCATGGTCATTTCCCGGGGAATCTAGTGCCCCCGGGGGGGAACCCGTTGTATCCAGGGGCCCGATGTTGTTAAAAACCCGTCGGGGCCCTTGGGATGATGTGAAAAAGGCGGGGGGGGGGATGCCAGTGTGATATCTATAATGAAAGTCCCAAACATCACGCGAAGACGATCTTTTTTGGGCGTGATTGGTTAAACCGCGTTCGGGAAAGGAAAAATACCCCGAACGAATCTTCTTCCTTCATTGGGACCCCCGGCGGGGCCCAAAGGGGAAACCCCACCCCCCACGCGCCGCAGCCGGGGGCCATCTATCCACCGCCAAAAGCAATAAGCCGTCAAAAAATTGACGCAAATAAAAAGGCTTCTCCAAAAATCGGGCTCACGCAAATGACCAAAACAAACCGTCACACGCGCGGCCCCAATTTTTGAAAACCGTCTCCAAAAATAAAATGAACTGCTTCATGTCGCCACGAATATGGTATCGTTTTTTGCCCATTCACCCGGGGAAAAACTGGGAGGAGTATTTGGGGGGTGATATCTGTATGAACTAGTACCAAAACATCACGTGAAGACGATCGTTTTGGCGTGATTGGTTTAAATACCCCGTTCGGGAACCCGGGAAAGGCCCCAGAACGAACCCTTTCCCCCTTCACCCCCCCGCTTAAGTGTCGGGTTTTTCACGTGCCTGTCACTTTTTTGTGTGACGCCAATAAACACTCACTTGTTCTAATTTACCCCGGGATTGGGGAACCTGGATCCAGAAATTTTTTATTCAGCAGCTGGGACGTCCCAAGGCATGGGCTAATGGGGCCCCGGCCCAGCGCCTGGCTGCAATAGGGGCCTCGTCTCGTTCTCGACATCCCTTTAAAAAAAAATCATACCCTATAATTTCAACAATCAAATGTTACTTCCGGTTGTATTCTCCGAAAAACTGGGAATTTTGGACGATATGCCAATTGACTACATGTGATAACCGACGACCACGTACAAGCCTAGGCCTACCACCATACAGCATCTTTACTCATTCAGTCAAAAGGCGGCATTCGGTCGAGACGGTTTGTTTAAGTTATACACATTTATTTGTTTCGAGTTACTGTTTGTACGAGTATTTGACAACGTATTATGTTATTGCTCCCCGGGAAAGGGGGGGCAAAAGGTTTTTTAAAGGGGTTTTAGATGGGTTTCCCCTTTTGTAGGAGCCCCGGGCTTACCCCTTTTTAGTAAAAGGGGCCCGGGCCCCAAAGGGGTCCCAAACAACCTCCATTCATCGTATGAAAGGTCTTCTAATGGAATCCGAACTCAAACTGGGGAAAGATTTGAAAAACATCCCGAAATTCGATCAGGGCCCTTGGGGTAGGGGGCTCAACCCACCAAACATTCGCCATTCATTCCCCATTTGATTGTATTTCGTTTCTATTGCTCTTCATCCTTGGTAATCTTATCATTTATAAAATATGCACATGGATAATTTTTGGGACTTTTCTTTTGTAAAAAAATTTTCATACATTTTCTACAACCTGTCAAAAAAAGTTTTTTTTACAATGATTTTTTTTCTTCATAATGTAACAAGCAATTTTAAATAAATAGGTTATTTCCCCCTTACAATCATTTTAAAAGTGTGAATTACGCATTTTGTTTTATAGCTAGAAAATTTAATGTTAACAATTGTGAAAAATATATTGATCTTTACAAATATTTTTTCTTTTAAATTTTCGTTTCATATGTAGCGTTTTAAAGAGTCAAATGCACACATTTTATTTAAGTCTTTTTTTAAATATATTTTTTTTTACCTTTAGCATTTAATTTTTTTCTAATTTGAATGCAGAATAAAATTATGAGCTATCTAGTTTATCTTTAACGATATGGAATATATGATCATGTCTAGCTTACAGCAGTTCAAACAGTGGCGTAGCTAGTTTTGAGTGGGCCTTATATCAAAAATCCTTGGCGGCCCTAGCTAGTAACATTTTACGATTTTTTGCTTAGACGCTTTAGGGCCCCGTACTTGACCATGGTTCAAAATTACTAAGTCCGTCGCCAAAAGCTCTCGTATAGCTGAACAGTGCGACGTTAATATTCACTCACTCACTCACTTGGGGCCCCGTATCATTGATATAGCAGTGGCTACACCTCTGAGTTCGGAATTTGGCGCAGCTTGGCCGAGATTGGCCCTTGCGCCATTAAAATTCACATTCACTCACTCACTCTGAGTACGAAATATCTTACTAACAATCTCTTACAACAAACTCTAAAATTAATTCTAAAAATTTAAATTTTTTTATCGTTATGCAGATATTATTCTTGTTTGTCTCACATAAAATACTTTTTCCTTGTTAGATACTTTTATCAATAATTTTAGAATTTTTATTTATTCCATGTAATCCAACCTACAGAATTTCTTTTCTTATAAATTAGTTCATTTAAAAATTAATAAATTAGTTAATTTAAATATGAAAAAATTCTCCATCTTTTTAATTTATAAATATATTAATTTATATTGATTTCAGTAACCACAAAGACACAAACATAAATGAAAAAAGTACACCATAGACATTTTTATGAGATTTACAAATATACTTTTATAACACAAATACAAATATCAGAGTATCAAAAATATTTTCTTCTTGCAATGATTATGCATGGTCGCCATTTTAATTGTAAGCCGTTCAACATCTTGTTTGTAGAACTGTAAAAATGCCTCCCTTAGGCTGGTTTCACATGATACATTTTTGTGCCAGTCAACTACTCTAGTGTGAAGAGGGGAGATTATTGCTTTCGAGGACACAAAGTTGATTGAAAAGAGAATGCCGGACTTATCGGTCCGAAGAAGCAATAACAAATTTTCTCCATTATCAATACACAAGTAGTCATGTGTGTGAAGAGCGTAGCTTTTACAATATCCTTTAAGTTGAGTCAACTAGTGGGGGAGAAAATGTGGCTTAAAGGAGGGAGTGCTAGTTGACCACGTGTGAAGGGATCCAGGCGATTTTTATTCAAAACTAGTTCCTGACTGTCTGCTACTTGAGTTTAGATGCGGCACAAATTGAATCACGAAAAAAGGCCCTTAGGGTTTGGCTTCTAAAAATTACACAATGCTTCAATTCCACAAACAATATAACTGAATGCAGATGATACAAGATAGTATGACTACGAATCGCATATAATAGCTTTTTCAAGTTAAATGTATTTATTTCTGGAACTCTTTGAAAATAGTTATTTTTCAGAAAGTTCTAGAATATTCGAAATCTCTAGAATTTTCATTAATGAATATAAAAAGGCAGTACTTGAAGCCCAATGTTTTGTGATATTATTCATGTAAGTAATTAAAATCAAAATGGAGATTAAGCAGATTACAAACGTTTTCACTTTGAATATAATTGAAAAATATTTCGCCATTTCTTTGTAACTCTTCATTCGAAATTTCTGAAAGTTGTTGTAGCATTTTATATTTTATATCACTTTGAGACGATTTCGAAACGTAAGGATTATTAGGATCCAGTGTGGCACTATATACACACATCACCCACGATTGAACAAACCGGCATTCGATGCACATCTGTAAAAAAAATTGATGTTATCAAAAGCAAAATAATTAAAATGATACTTATGTAATATACTGTCTACAAAGACGCCGCCTAATGCCGCGATATGCAGCCAATAATGGTAAACCGTCCTAGAGCTTGTTACAAAACAAAAAATGTAATGACAGCCTTTAGCGACGTTTTTTGAGTAGGTGACGAGATTTTATTTGGCAAAATTGGTCAACGGTATAATATATAAGTACTATTAGAATAATATAATTTATACAAATAAACAAAATTGAAGCGTCTCTGTTTGTAATTTCAAATTAACAACTTTTTACTCAATGCACTTAAAAGTATATACGGTGCTTATATCAAAAAACAATCTTTTAAGTTTTTGTCTATCTGTCTGTCTGCTTCGGCTAATCTCTGAAACGGCCGGACCGATTTTGACGGGACTTTCACTGACCGATAGTTGATATTATAAGGAGTAATTTAGGCTACTTTTATTTTAGAAGAAAAAAATTAGGGTTCCGTGAAAACAAAATTAAAACCAATGAAATAGTGAACAATATCCCATTCAAGTGACTGAATATTAACGTCGCACTGTTCAGCTACACGAGGGCTTTTGGAAACAGACCTCGTAGTTTTGAACTATGGTCAAGTGACGAGGACGACACCTGAGCTGGCACCCCCTCTCCTAACTACCACACCAACGGGAGGACGTTTGAGCTCTCAACAGATTTAACGTGCATCGCTGCCCTACACGGTGGGTCTTTAGTGGTACTGGGCTCAAACTCATGACATGCTTGCCATGATCCGATACCTTGACCACTGGGCTACCGCAACCCTATATCCGATTCAAATAGGGATGTATTATATATATATATATATATATATATATATATATATATATATATATATATATATATATATATATATATATATAATGGATATTTGATGGCCTCGCTTCACTCCAACACCGTTCAACCGATCATTATGAAAATTGGCATGTATAAGTATTTTTTGTGGAGAAGGTTTTTGTGCTACTCTCTTTGTTGCAGCTCCTCAACAGGTGGCGCTACAACATATAAACTTCTGCATCATTCAATCAATCGCCAAGTTGCCAACATTGTCGCCAAAAATGATACCAACTTCGCTCTATCGCTATAGCTAACATTTTGCTATATTTCCATTGAATCGCCATTATAATGTAAGGAACCACGTTGCTTGCAAATATATTACAATTTTAACATAAAATAAATACAACAGAAAATAATATTAACGTTTTACACATACAGATATAAAATATTAACACTATTTTTTAAGCATTCATTGCATAAAATTGGTAACAATATGTTACTTTTGCTGAGCAGAGATCAGCTTAGGAAGGTGTTTTCAAAAATCGACCCACAAGGGAGTTACGGGGTGTTATAAATAAAAAAATTTTTATCAGCTATTAAACTAACAGACTTAAACTATAACAAATAGGATTTTTTGTTCAGCTTAAATATGCAAAAGTTTTTTAAATTTAATTTGCAATTCACGTAGAATTACTCATTAAAAACTTCTTTATCCTTCAATCTCTATTGTTTAATTTTTCAATTCACCCGTTTGATAAACGGGTTTAACAGCTAGTATTACTATATAAATTGAAAATTTCATGGGTATTGAAAACTTATCATAAATTAATCTCAGATCGAAGGGATGAAACTGTTTTTGTTATAAAACTCACTAATAGATTTCCTTATTGTTGTTGCATTGAAGATTTTTAGCAGATACTTATGCCTGACATGAAAATCAGCTAATAACGACTCTCGAAATTTTGTAGCACGGTTAAATGACGTTGATGCTTGAGTTGGCACGACACTCTCCCCATCTACGCCAAGCAAGGAAATTGAGTTCCCGCAGATTTAATGTGAGCCAAACTTTCGACGTGATAGGTCGCCTTCTTCAATACTCTTTAGAATAATTCTTGAGTTCAATGTGCAGAGTTTTCCCATTGCAAAATGGATACAGTGTAATTTAAATAATATGACTTCTTTCTACAAGCGGAAAACATGCTAATCGTGACTGATGAGTTATAGCCAGACGCAGTGTTTTGCATGGATAAAAAAACAAACTTATTTTTAAATACTCTCTTATTGTAACATCTCTCTTATACAAACCCTCGAACACTTCTATCTACAGATGTTTTTGTTACTGAATAAGAATCACAGATGAATTCAATGCTTTTTTTATGTTAGATTATTACTGTATTACTATGTAGAGTATTACTGCTTTATACTAATATAAATTCGAATGACTTTTTTCATTATAGCTGCTAAATAAGAATCTTAGAACAGAAGCAATCCAAATAAATAATCCAGAATAATATTATATTAATCGAGCCACATATATTTGTCAAATTAAATATTGTATTAGTTTATATAACAGAATTCACAGAATAGGTATTTCGGTCCTGCTTGGAGGCAGTGGGTAATAAGATGGTCAAATTAGACATCGTAACAGGGATTTTGGGCAATTAAATTGAAAAACACTGAGCTCTTAGGTACTAAAAATTTCATGTTGAGATGATGACTGTTTCTACAAATATATCAAAAGTCCACAATGATCGTGTTTAAATAAGACATTTTAAATATTTTTCTTTAATTTATCTCGTTTGAAAAGGATCTGTAGCCAAAAGATCTTTCAGGGAACTTATTTTGATATCACGGGGCAAGGCGCCAAGCGTTGCTTGGTGCGAAAAAGTAATTACGCCAAGCAGCGCTTGTTGTCGCTGGAATGAAATCCAAGATGGCGGCCTAGAGGTATCAAATCGTCAGGAAGATAATTTTAAAGAATTGTTTTGAAATACATTGAAATATATTTCAAAAGAAGAATATAGGAAGAGATTGAGAATAACCATCAATCAATAAATGATGAATAACAATATAATGTAATAAAAAGTAACATGTTCTAATAATATTATGCAGTATATAATAATTTCTAATATGATTTAATAAAAATTATTATATATAATAAAAAATCATATAATAAAATTTAATAGCAATTAAAAAAAGAATAATCGTCGTATTGTAATATTATAAAAAATTATAAAAAGGGAAATCCCTCATATAACGTGAAAATTTCCCAAAAATAAATAACATAATAATAATTATTAATGAATAAAAAAATAATATAAATAAAAAAAACATATGTACTAATTTTTTAAAAAAAGAAATATAAAAAAAAAACAATTATAAAAAAAACGATATTTACATATAATAACTATTTTTTATATAATATTAATAAGATAATTTAAAATTAACAATGAATATCAAAAAAAAAGTACTGAAAACTTGCAATATTCCAAAACAGCAATAATATCAAGGAAAACCATATTGAAATGTTATCGCCCGTCTTGGCGAAAAAATAAACAACAACTTGGCGCAAAACCCATGATATCAAAACTAGCACCCTTTTAGCTAGGATCCCGTAACAAATGGCAAAAAAGTGTTTGACAAAAATCAGATTTTTTGACTTATAATCTTACCCAACCTAATTTTACCTATCAGATTAAATTATTAAAAGTTAATCCCTTTTATTAAATTATATTACCTATTATTAAATTAATTAGTTAATATTTTTTACACCCCGCAAAAAAAATGTTTTTGGAGTTTAATTCCCTAATCTTTTTTGTGCCGACCAATATAAAAAATTTTTTTTAATTTACCCTTTACGCAACTGAAAAAGGGAAAATTTTTTTAAAATCCTTTTTTTAAAATGGAAATTATTTAAGCTATACTATGGGTTTTTTGCGTTTGGGTATTTTTAAAAAAAATAATGGAACTTTAAAAACTTTTTTTTTTCTTAATTGTATTAAAAAACAATCTTTTTCCCAACATTTAAATTACAAATTCCTTGTATTTTCCCAAGAGAACAAAGTTAAAAAAGGTGAGTATTTTTAAAAAAGTGAATATTGTTAAAAACAATGATTTTTGTAACAGAAACCTAACAATAAATAAATTTTTTCGTTACTTTTTGTTTAAAATTTTGGCCCCGAATTTGTGAGTTTTTTGGTTATTTTTCTGAATTATTTTTTAAAAAAGGGCTTTTTTTGGTCTTATTATTATTTTTCCCCCTTTTAATATTTTTTTTGGGGTTCCCTTTCCCAAGCTAAAAGGCTTTAAAGGAAAAGTTGTGAGAAAATTTTTCCCCCAAAAAGGGTTATCCGACTGGTTTAATATCACCATTTTCAAAAAAAAAATCTAAATTTTTTTTATAGTTTATTTTTAGCCTTTTTAATAAGTTTTCCCAAAACCCACGTTTTTTTAATTCGGGAGTAAAGTTGGGAAAAAAAGTTATAGTTTTTTTGTTTGGGGTAGTAACCCCAAAATCGAAACCGGAAGTGTGGGTTTTGGTTGATTTTCACCGGCAAAATGAGAATTTTATTCTTTTTAAAAATATTTTAAGGGAAATTCTTTTTATGTTTAGTAAACTTTTATTTCACTTTAAAAAATTTTTAACAGATATTTTTTGGGTTTTTAAAATAGGCAACATTTAAACCCGGATTGCAATTTTGGGTTTTTGGGGATTTAAACGGGGTTGCTATCTTTTTATCACTTGGGGGAAAAACAAGATCTCTTTTAAAACCCTTTTTATTAGTACTTTTATATAAGTTAAATTTATTTTAAAAATTTAAAAAGTTGTCATGCCAAAAACAAAAATCAATGAGGCCAAACAAGAAGAAATTTTCCAAGAGCAGTATTTGTTTTTGAAAAAAAAACCGGCCCCAAATTAAAAAATTTAAACAAATAAGGAATTTTTGCGATAAAAAATCTCCTGAAAATTTTCCTTCAGGGGGAAAAACTCAGAACTGCAATAAAAGTCTTAACAATGTCGCGTGGAGTGTAACCCCAAAAAGACAACTTTGTTGGAAACAAACACCCGTTTAAGGAATTATATCGCAATAATTTTTTTAATTCGGGGTTTTTGTTTTGTCTATTACCCTATTTTTAAAAAGTTGGGAATGAAATTATGTTCGGGAAATTTAAAAAAGGATATTTTTGGGTACCTCGACAAAACGAGAATTGTTGATTCTACGGGGGCTTTTTAAAACCCAGTTTAAAAAAACCTGCCCCCCGTAAAAAAAAAAAAAGCCCTTCCAAAAAAGTAAAAATTTGAAGTATGAGGTTCCGGGAAAGGGACAACATACAAATTTTGGGGAATTTTAAAACCTTTTTTAAATCATTAAAAAATTTTTTGCAAATATAAACCTTTTTTTTGCATTTTTTTGAAGAATGTTATTTTTTTAACATAATGGTTTTAAAGGTAAAAAAATTTTTTTAAAGTAAAAGAAATAATCTTATGAGCAATTTTTTGTAATATTTTTTGGGAGAAATTTTAATATTTTGGGAAAAAAAAGCTTTCAAAAAAAAATTTTTTGCTGTATTTTTATAAATTTTTCAACATACTTAATTAAAAAAAAACAACTAAATGATTATTTAAAAATTATTTTTAGAAAATTGCTCCCAAACCCCGTCGGATTTTAAAACTTAAAATAAAGGGAAACCCTTTTTGAAAGTATTAATTTAATCAAAAAACATTCCAAATAAAAAACATTTGAAAAAAAAAACATGAAAACATTTACTATGCGTAAAGGAAAATTTTTCAACCAAAATTAAATTTTAATTTTTTATGTTTATATCCGAGAGAAAAATGCTGAAACCGGGTTAAAAATGGGGATTTTTATATGCGCTTTTTTTAAAAAGTCATAGTTATTTTTTTTTTTTGGTTTTAAGGTATTTAAGTCAGAAATCACCCCGAGGAGTGAATGAATATTAACGTTCCCCGTTAATATTCAGGTCTCAAATCGGTAACGGACCTCTAATTTTGAACCAAAAACCCACAGAAATAGTCATCAAATAATTTTTTTTTTGTATTCGAATTAAAAAGGCAATTTCAAGTCATTTTTTGTTTTTATATCCCAAACTATAATTTCTATTGTCACGAAGCCGTGTTTCAAAAAAAAAAAATTTTGGACTTATATTTTTTAAAATTACTGGTGCGATTTGAATTTACATAAAAAAAATCGAACGTTTAAAAATAGGGTGGGAAAGTTTATGATAAAAAAACTCCTTTATTTTTTACGTTTGCATCAAAACAACTTTTATAAGGGTATGATTCTGGATAAATTTTCAATACTCATTTTTCCCCCTTTTTTAAACTATCTTTTAAAATAAAAGAGAAAAAAATGACCTTTACTCGTCATTTTTTTCTCCGGGGAAACCCTTGGGGCCTACAGACTTGAAATTTGGCAGGCATGTTCCCCTTTTTTGGAGAGAGATCCACTCAGAACGGTTTTGGGAAAACATTCCGATTTTGGGGGGTGCGGGGAGTTACTGGAAGGGAAAAGGTTTAAAAAAAAATTCCCGTTTTAGCCACTAGACCTACAGAATGGGAAATTTGGATGCGTTTCTTTTTGGGTTTAGTTGAGATTCTTTAAAACCCGGGGGTTACGGAAATCGACCTCAAAGGTGGTTACTGGAGCTTATTGATAAAAAAAAATTCCTTTTTTATCTTTTGATTGAGACCCTTGGAAATTTTGGGAAGCATGTTTACTTTATTGAGTAAAAATCCACTAAGAATGGGTTTTGTGGAAATCCAATTTTTGGGGAGGGGGGTTTCGAGAAGTAAAAAGACAATTCTACTTTAATTTTAGAAATTATTATTTTTAAGTTCTGTCCTTTTTTAAAAACAAAAATTATGGAAATTTTTTTTTTCAATTTTAAAAAAAAGATTCTTAATGCTCATATATTAATAGTTTTTTTTCCAAAAAATATATAAGCATATATATTCCCTATAACATCGGAAATACTCCGCGAAAATTTGGGGGATAACGGGTAGTATAAAATACTTATCATGAAAGAAATGATAGAAAAAAGATGATCTCATTGGTTCAACTTTAAAACACTCATTAAGAAAAATATCTCACCAAGAAAAAATTTGGGCCAAGTATCTCCGATTGGAACAAAGCTTTTGTGGTTTCCCCATCGAGAATGTACGTAATATTGGGTATTACTTGTAAGGGTCTATCCGCAAAATTTTTTTCTAATCCCCTTGGGGAAAAAAATTTATTTTTTTTGTGGAGTTCAATAGAAACCTTTTTTCGTTGAAGAAGACGGATTTAGGCAAAAAAATACTTCTTTTAAACGTTGGCTTGAGTGGGGGGGTGATGGTCGATTTGGGGTTTAAAAATTGAGGGGGGGAATTTTTGATCCAAACATCTCCCATTGGAACAAAGTTTTGTGAGAAATTTCGTATCTTAGAATGTACGTAATACTCGGGATGTTACTTGTAACGGGTCTATCCGCAAATTTTCCACTAATCCTCTTGGGTAAAAAAATTCATTTTAACTGTGAAGTTCAATTGGAAACCTTTCTCGCTGATGAAAACGAGATTTAGGTAAAAGAGTACTTCTATTTAAACGTTGGCATTAGAGTAGACGATGATGGTCGGTTAAAAGTTGAGAGTGAATTGGGAATAAGATTACGATTGGAGGTCGTACAGTTTAAAAGATTTTCAAAGAAAATTTCCCAAACTTTGGGAGTCGAGCGCACCAGTATTCAGATAAGTACTTTTATTTACATGTTAGTTGAATGAAGCCTATGCGCGACTGCTGTTCCGGGTTTAATATTGAGTGCATTCTCTCCCTTTAATTATGTTGGTTGATTAAGTAAAAAGCAGTAAAAAAATTTGGGTTAAAGTTACTAGGGTTTGGGATTTCGCTCGAACCCCCAAACACAAACGTCCTCCAGGCGTTACATACTTTACATCAAATACGTACATTTTGT
This sequence comes from Trichonephila inaurata madagascariensis, assembly GCA_019973955.1. NCBI lineage: Eukaryota > Metazoa > Arthropoda > Arachnida > Araneae > Nephilidae > Trichonephila > Trichonephila inaurata. The sequence goes on from BMAV01014869.1 coordinate 46,911, forward strand.
GAGTACTATCAGAAACCTATGTCTTAGCAGAGGAATAAAACAATTCTACCGTAAAAAAAATCTTGTGTAATAATGGAGCATTTTTAAAATACTTTAATTACTTCGCAACACACAAGAAACAACAAAAAATAACAGTAATTAAATCATGGCGTAGGACTAAATTGCAAAACACAATTACGAATTAATTCACCTGAAAAAATTCTAATTAACACTTCAGTGATAAAGTTTGAATATGCAAACCTTGAGGAAAGATAATTCCATGTCAGAAAGACTTCTACGACTCAAATAACCAGCTAATGCATGTCCAACTGCCTCTAGAACATCCAAAATCATGTTGTCCCATCAACACATGAGTAAGCATCAAGCCGATGTCCCACACATAATTACCATAATGCATATCTTCGAAATCTAGAATAACATCAATAACAAATATCCGATTATTTGGCTCTGGCGACTTTTCTCGTGCAAGAATATTCAAGTCATTGAAGTCACCGTGAAGGAATCCTGAAAACAAATGCACAATTGTATACAATTTGGTAAGTAAATCAATGGGCTAAATTTATGTTACGTCATAGTGACACAGCTACTATCGTAAATTTATTCGACGCCATGGTCACATGATAATCGTAATCAAGTATTTCCAGCCAATCAGTTCATGCGTTTCGCTATTGCCAACTTTTGCTTTTTGAAGATTCTTTTAAAAAGAACATATTTGTCAACAATAATAATGCCCACAAGTAAATAAAATGCACTTGATTTTAAAATACATGTATAATAAAAGTCTTTTTATTTAAAAAAAAAAAAATTAAACATTTTTTTTGAAGAATCTTAATATTTGAATATCTTTATCCAACTATCAAATCTAAAATTGTGCATCAAAATTTTACAAGTAGAACAACAAGTACTAGTCTAATGTCAATTTTGAAGTCGTTAGAGAACACGTTATTGCATTTATCAGGAGACCGTTATAAATTCAACCCATCATTATTAAAAAATATTAATGGTGAGGTGATCGGTTCAATAACATTGCACAACGAACTTTAGTTCTGAGTTATGATCAGATGATGGAAATTGTGGAAGATGGTAAATGAGACATATTAGAATCTTATTCTCTTAACTTTAACACAATAAGAATTATCGGTATTCTAGTTAGAGGCAACTTCTAATATTCCACGTGAAGAATTTTGGCTAATCGAAGAATTTGGTAAGCTATATTGAAATCATGAACCGATTCAAACTCAACCAACACCACGAAGTTTATTACCTTTAATTATCACGAGAATTATACAGAAGATTTAGCAAGCCCTATCTAGGTTAGTACTTTATAAAAATAAATAAAAAAAATTATTGGGGTTTTTTAAAAAAATAAGGTTTGTAACTTCTTTTTGAATATACAACAGTACAAGGGGGCAAGTTTTTCATCAGATAAATTTTTAAAAATTAAAAAAAAAAATTTTTTTTTAAAAAATTAACTTTTTTATTGTATAATTTAAATTTTCTTCTATTTAAAAGTAAAGAAAATATTTATATTAATATAACTTTCATAAAAATTAAAATAACTGTGAACGATTCATTGACATTTTTTCAAAGACCAAGTAAAAAAAAAAGTTTTTTTGGAAACATGAATAAAATAGTATTTAATAATAATATTTATCTACAATATTCAACACTCAAAACATTAATTTTTTTTTCCAACAGAAAAAAAATAATATTCGCGAATATGAATCATGCTTTTTAAATTTTAGATTTAAACGTTTGCCAAAGGATATCAAAAAGGCTAATATTCAATAAATATGATTTTATTTTCATTTCAAATTTAAAACGTCTGCTTAGAAAAATAAGAATTTAAATTTCCAGTACAAAATTATGTACATATAACCAAACATTTAAACTAATCCCTTTTAGAATTTCCCTTTTTTAAATTTTATTATTTCAGACTCATACTTGTTTAAAAATCAAGTAAAAATTTATAATGTTCATCTGGTAGGACTTTCATGTACTGTTTTATATCAAGCATATGTTCCAAGCTATATAGTATAGGTTTGTTCTTTAAAACTTGGCATTCTAGATCCTGAAATAAAAATAACATGTGTAATAAAAATAACATTAGGAACATGTGTATTATTTTACTGCTACATAAATTTTTAAATTTAAAAAATTCCTAGGTGTCTTGTTTATTTTTTTCTCTAAATATTTATTGTCAATTATCATATAAGTATAAGTGACATATAAAATAAAAAAAACGTACTTCAGTTGCATTTGAAATTGAGCGAATAAACCCCCCACGGAATAGAATATCGCAAGTTATTTTTAGTTGCGTAATGGTATTCCTGTTAAGAATGTTAAAAATGTTAGCAATTTTTTTTTTTTTCGCAAGACCCCTTCTGAAAAAATTTTTTTAAGTTTTTTAAATTAAACCTTTTTAAATTTTACAAATATATGAATATTATCAGATGCTTGTATAAACGAAATACTTTTATTTTCAAATTAAAAAAAAAAAAACATTTTATTTTCAAAACAGAAGTACTCAAAAAAATCTGCTGCGTTTATTGAAATGTACATTGCAATTCAAATACAAATGAATGGAACAATGAAACAACGGAAGTTTACAAGTAGTCAATAACTTATTCAATTAAAAATACATGTTTTCAAGAACAACATTAATTAAAAGACACTCTGTGAAGAACGGGTTGCCCATTCATTAATGTTTGGGAGTAAGAATGAAGATCAGCCACATAGTCAGAACAAATATAATGTATTAATCCTTTAATAAATCTCAACAACCCAAGTTAGGAAATGCACACTACTATATAGGAGCAACTACACGGAAGAAAGGATACTTAATAATTTATAAAGATTTAATTAACTTACGATCAGCAATCTTTGATTACCTACGGTTTGAATTACCGTATTCCTTTCTCAACTATTCGACCTCTGGTCGTTATTATTCAAGACTCTTATGCCTTATGGACTAAATCATCCATTATCAATCTTAAATATTAAGTAATAAATCGTCGAGTCACCCTCGACTAGCTTTCCACTACTTTAAGTTAATCACTAACTTCTAACCTCTCTTTCCCAGGTACCTAAAAGTTATTGCTTAAATATAAGCCTTCATTTACATAGACCACGTCTTCTTCGGGAGAAAGTTTTTAATAGAGAGAGAGAGAGAACAACATTTAAAAGAAGTAAATTTCCCCAAGAGGATTAGTGAGAGGTTTGCGGATAGACCAGTTACAACTCTACAACAAAGAAAAACATACACAACTTACACACACAGAAATAAGTAAAAAAAAAATGTTTTATTTTTAATTTATTATTATTTTTTTTAGCGGCTTTACTATATTATACGCAAATATACTTAGCATGTCATTTAACTAATACAAGTTCCACTAATACTACCAAAAAGATTTTTATTTTAAGATTAGCCTTTCAAAGAATATATAACCCAGTTTTCAAATACTGTTATTACGGTACATAACGTATTATACCGATGACCAATTTCACCAAGGGAAAAGACATTACCATTCTAAAAATGTCGCCAAATGTTGTCATCGCTACTATTACTCTACTTGAGCGAACGTGAGAACGGTTTCCGTTATTGGCCGCATATCGTGGCATTTGGCATATCTTTTAATTTGACAAAATTGATTGACGGTATAATATGTAAGTGACGTTATATCTAATACCAGATGTACATTTTTTTTAATCCTGCCGTTTCGTAGTAATGGTTTCAACTACATACAAAAACAATGAAAACAAAATTGGGGGATATTTCATGACCGTCGAGATGAACAATCCACTTAAATTCAAACAGCACAGAAATATTTTAAAATAGAAATATAATTATGTTACCTTCGTTTAACAGTGGAACCGTTTCTAATTTCCATGTGTTTCCTTCTAAATTTCGAACCGGTACAGGTACGCGAAGTCCCTTTTTACTCAAATGGTTCAGAGCTGAGTGAATTGAATCTAAATAAATTAATGCATAATGTGTGGATTAAAATATCATAAATTGTGTTATGCATTGATAAAAAAATGAAAATAATTTAAGGAAGATCTAACACAGTGGTTTTCAAAGTCGTACCTACGGACGCCCAGGGATCCCCGATATTACTTAGGGGATCCGTGGAAAATTAAACTTGATTTGGAGGTTCCTGAACAACGTCATGGGGTCCGCGCAAGGTTAATATAAAATAATAATAATAATAAAAAATTGATCCATTTTTATTTTTATGGAAATTTAAATAAATAACAATTACTCGGATATTCCCGACTGGGTGTTAAACACCTTTGCGCGTGAATTAACTCAGATCCCAAACACAAATGAATCTATACTGATACAGGAGCATCTTATTGAAACATCTGCAAATGAGGGATTTAAGCCAACGTTTGAACAAGGATTCCACAAATTCAGGTTACAAATACAAATCCCAATTTGATATCCTGCATTATGGGTTTTGTACAGAAGTTGTTGACTAATTTCCCTTCTTTCAATTTAGCAGAAAACGTGGATTCAGTTCCGTAAAAAACCGCATCACGGAAAAAAAAAAAAAAAAAAAAACTAGCACTTGAGGGGATTTGCGGTTGCTACTCACAAACATTGAGATGGACATAAATACAGTCATAACATGCCATCAAGTTCATGCAAGTCCTTAATTTTTAAAATTTTTTTTTAAACAAAAGCTATCTCATTTCAATTTCAATAAATATTTCTTTAACAAAATGTTTTTTTTTTTAATTTGCAATTTTTATACTATGCATTTATGTAGCTTTTTCACTTGGGAAAGTTTTGACTATAAAATGGGGTCCATGGATTAAAAAAAGTTTAGGAACCACTGATCTAACATATGAAAACTTTACAAAGAAATATTTTAAACGAAATATTTTGATATTCTGTATAATTTATTATTATCGGAGACGTTTTAAGGCATGTGTTAATTGGGACCAGGTCTCGGTAGGGGGTTTCATCTCGTTCTCGAGTCAGCTTCAATAAGATCATGATCCGAATAATTTTAATCATCGAATGTTATTCCCGAACATATTCTCCAAAAAACTGGAATTTCGAATTATGTTTGTTGTCCTGTCTAGGTTTAAGCCTACTACTCCACATCATCATTAAAAGCCTTATCACACGTATACGTATTTGTAGCAATTTTCCTTGAAAGCAATCAGTCTGAGCAATTCCTACCTAGTTGCCATAGCAACGGCTGCGACCAACTTTCCCCCAGAGAGCTGAAAGAATTTCTAAAAATAAAAATTGCTTGAAATTCCAGCCAATGGGGTTTTCGGCTTCTTACTTCATAAACAAGATGGCAGTAAAGATGGCAGCCTCGGCTTCGTCGAACGCATCAGAAATGGCGTATAATATTTTAAATAGAATGGTGCTCCATTTCTGTGCAAGACAGTCAATAAAAGGGCAAGCAGAATAAAAGAAATAATATTGGATGTTCGTTTTCCGAAGCAGAAAAATCGGCGAGTAATTTTTCGATGTAAAGATAGGACGCGGCTGATATCAGAGCGTATCGTTTTGTTTACGGCAACTTTTCACCCTCACAACTTCTTGAAAAATTTCCCGAAACCGTTGTTCCAAATATGCGTGTTTGATAAGGCCTTAAGACGTCACTGATTATTATTGATCTTCTTGAGTAAAGACCTAGTTGTGGACTGCTGATTTTTTTAGCACCAAAAAATTTCATCAGTCTCTCAAAGTGACCGTTGGGAACCTATTAACCGTTGTCCTAAAACCGGTAGGAAAGCCTATTCAGTCAGAGTTACATTTTCTTTCTCACTTGGCAGGGTTGTCAACTTGGCTCAAAAATCTTGACAAGATTTAGCTATATTTTTTTTGTCGACAAATCGGGGACTAAACTGGGATTTAATCTTTTTCTTATATACAGAAAAATAATTAAAAAATACTAAACACAAAGACATAAGAACAAGACGGTGGAAATATTCACAAAATTATATTAAGTAGTAGCCAAGTATACTTACCGTGAAATCCGACGTATAATGCACTACCCTTTTTTTACGAAGAAACCTGAAATGTACTTTTGAAATTCCCTTATGTTCTGATGTCCTTTATTCGAGATATTATAACAAGTTTTTTTATATAAAAAAATATTATTCTTCTAGAACCACAACCCTTTAAATTCATAAAGAATGTCATTTCTTTTAAATAGACAGTATTTCGATCATTATACACTATTGGCCATTTAAATTGCTACACCAGTAAGATATGCAGATAACAAAATGATATTTATTGGATAAATGCAGTATAATAGAAATAACAAGTGCTTAAATTTTCAAGAAACTTGGGTGCACAGATCCTGAGAAATCAGTACCCAGAATAACCTCCTCTAGCAGTAATAAAGGCATTTATATGTCTGAGCATTGAGTCAAACAGAGATTGGATGGCATGTACAGGTACAGATGCCCATGCAGCTTCAACAGAATGCCACAGCTCATCAACTGTAGTGACTGGTGTTTGGTGACGAGCCAGTTGCTCGGCAACCATGGACCAGACGTATTCTATTGGCGAGAAATCTGGTGAATGTGCAGGCCAGGGCAACATTCGAACATTTTATGTATCAAGGAAGGTCCGTACAATACCGGCAATATGCTGTATTGTACGTAGGGTTCTAAGACGTAAGTAGGGTCTAAGATGTTCTAAGACTGCTAAGACGTAGGGTTCTGCTGGGCTCGAACAAAGGGTAGAGCTACGAGCCGTAACACATCAGAAATGTAACATGCACTGTTCAAAGTGCCATCAATGCGAACAACAGGTGACCGAGACGTGTATCCAATAGCACCCCATACCATCACGTCAGGTGATAGGCTAGTACGACGATGACGAATACACGCTGCTAATGTGCGTTCAACACGATGCCACCAAACACAGATGCGACCATCCTGATGCTGTAAACAGAACTTCGATTTCATCTGAAAAAATGACGTCTCGCCATTCGTGTGTCCAAGTTCGTCGTTGATGAAATCATTGAAGACGCTCCTGTCTGTGATGCAGCGTCAAGGGCAGCCGCAGCCATTGTCTCCGAGCTGAGAGCCCATGCTGCTGAAAACGTCGTCGAACTGTTCGTACAGTCACTCGTTGTGTTGCAAAAGACCTCAATTCTTGACTCAGGGCTCGTGACGTGGCTGCACGATCCATTGAGGCCATGCGGGTAACATGACTGTCTTCTCGGCTGCTAGTGATAGGGGCTGTTGAGATCCAGTACGGTGTTCCGTATCACCGTTCTGAACCCATCCATTGCATATTCTGGTAACAGTCATGGGATCTTGACCGCCGCGACAGCAATACTGCGATATAATAAACCGCAATTCCGGTATGCTATAAATCGTCCTTTATCAAAATCAGAAACATGCATTTCTGCTTTTTACACGAGGCATCACAACAACCTTTCATCAGGCAACAATGTTCAAATGCAATTTGTGTACGAGAAACCAGCTGAATTATTTCCTAACTTAAACACATTGTAAGTGTCCCGACCGGAGCCTGCTTTGTCTGAATGTGAGGAAATCATAATTTGCATATCACAGCACTTCTTCCTGTCGTTTAAATTGCACGTCTGTAACATGTCGCCTTCTTGGTGTAGCAATTTTAATGGCCATTAGAGAAGATGTCTATTTTTTTTAATGTTTATCTTTTTATTTTTATTTTTAAAGCTTTCATTTTTATGGCGTATAACGCGCACTCCACTTCGATCTTATTTTTTGTGTTCGAAGTACGCGTTATACGCCGGATTTTACGGTATTTTTAATTTTGAATAAATTACAAAGAGTTGTCATTTTTTTTATAATACAACATAAAAAAAAAAATTTTTAAAAACCCGGGCATTTTAAAAACAAATTAAAAAAAAAAAAAAAACCTGACAGTAAAATAGTTGTAAAGTAGCAAATAAAACTATTTTATATCGAATTACAACCTTTATAATTATAAAAAACTTACATATAATTATGTAAAAATAAATTATAACACAAACTAACCAAGAAAATTAAATTTATAAGAAATTCAAAATTAAAATAACATTTATGTTTCATAAAGATGGTAAATATATTTGGGTCATGAAATTTTAGGTTTATAATTTCACAATTTTAAATTTATAGAAAATAAACATTTTATTTGTAAGCATTATAAAATTTTCATTAAAATGAAATAATAATCTACAAATTAACGGTCTTTAATAATAAAATTGCTCCAAATTTTACAGCACAAGGAAAAAAAAGCTATTAATACTTTTAGGCAACATATGAATTGAAGAAAATTTTAATCTTTCTCTTTGTTTAAGTATTGTAGAAGTAATTGTGTAAATTACAATATATTGGTGAAAAAACTGCAGATCTGAGTTAGAGAGAGTTAATACGCATTATATATTTGAAACTTTATTTATTTACCAATATGTCCCTCTAAGGAGCTTTTAAAAGTATTGATTATCTTTAGAGTGTATCCATCTTCTGATATATTATTTATATGCGGATTCTGATGTTTCTTTGAAACCTAAAAAAAGAATAAAAGAAAATTAAACACTGAAAGGTGAAGAAAGTAATTGTAAAACCATTTTTGCAAATATTTATTTCTCTTAAAATCTAACTAAGCCATTTAGCAGAAACTACTATCCATTTTGAAATTATTCACGTATAATTTTACTTAAAAAATTCAGCACTTACATATAATACCCCCGATTCATTTCGATAAATGAAAAGACGTCGCAAAATGCAGCGATACGTAGTCAATAGAGGAAGACTGTTCCATGCACGTACGATGACAGCATTTACGAACGTCTTTTGATTTGGCGATTGATTTCATTTGATTTAGTCTGAGACTGGTCGACGGTATAGTACGTAAGTACCAAAATTTTCCTCATAATTTTCGAAAATAATTTCTTAAAACACCTGAGAGCCCACAAACGAAAAATAAAAACATATATAGAAAAATAATCTTGAAATGTGAGAAAACGTCGGTCATGAAAATGTCAACGATACCGCCTTAAGTTCCAAAGTTCCTAGATATTTTTTTAAAAATACTTCCGTATTTTAAGTAAGATAATAAACATCCGTAAATATAACATATTTTCCTATTAGATGAATTCAAATTTTCAACTTCATCATCTAATTTTAGCTCAAAATTGCGAAGTATATTGGTAGAAAAAGGGAGCAGGAATTCAATAAGTAGTGGGAAATTTAGTACTTAGGAATCACATGAATCAGTCATGAATTACACAGAAAAAAATTTAAATTTTAGAAACAGAGAAAAAATTTGATTTTATGAAATCGATATGTATAATATGCACAACAAATTAACAAATTGTTTGGTATATTCCTTTTTATGATGTATGCTAACTAACATATGTAACGCACGCTATACTTCCAAGACTGAAATGTAGATGCCACCCCGTTGTGGATAAATTTGTAACGGAAGCGAGAACTTTCAACACACTTCTTTTTCCATCAGAGAGATAGCTTGGATTCCAATGAGTGAGTGCCTACGACATTGCTGTCCAATCATGGATTATATTTAAGCTAACTTGTTTGAATTTGTTCCTCTAAATGTTTACTTTTAATTGTTTTATACCGTCAAAGTACCCGTCCTTTGTAACTGTGACATTTTTATGTTATTAAATGTATTAATTTACCCTGAGATTTTGTTGGTAACTTTTGGTCTTAACCTAGTAATGGCATAATGAACGGTTACAAACAGACATAATTGAGGAATAGTTTTTTTTTCTCCCACAGTATGCTTCGATTTGAAATTGCTAAATGCCAAACTATTTTATTTTTCTGTTCAATAATTTTTGACAAAAAGGAACATTTCAAAACGAGCCTAATTTTACTCTTTTCATTATCTTTTGGTTTTCTTAATCCTTCGCGATTGCCTTAGGATTATTTATTGGTTGTTTTAGGAACAGCTATCCCACCCAATCGAACTAACATTTTAATTTTGTTAGCAATACTGCAATTTTAAAATCATACTGTTACGTTGATTCGGGTTCGAGGATTTTATGCAAATCAGTCGTAAAGAACAAGACAGTTCTTTAGAAGCGATGGAAATTTATTTCCGAGAAAACAATCCTTGAAATACAGGATTCAGCAGCAAAATTCGAAGAATAAATATCAGAAGGTCCTCACACCTTCTACAGTGCTCAAACACAACTATCAGTGTTTAAAATACACGTATGCAAAAGATTATTAACAAGCACCGCTCGTTCTATTCAACAGCCGAGCTAATCGCTAGTCGTCTCTACACGGTCAAGGCAAGACTACTAATCGCTAGTCAAAATACTATTGACTCAGTTTCGGCAAACATCTTCCTATTTATAGGCCTCAAGGATCTTTCGAGAAAGATCCGCTTGCGTCTTAGATCGTGAAATTAGTGTATTTCTTCACTAATTTCCAGAAGAATCCATAGAGTCACGAACTCGCCAAAAATGATCGCCAACTTGGCTCTATCACCCAGATTTCGCCAAGTTCCCATTGAATCGCTATTATAAAGTAAGGGATGGCGTTGCTGGCGAACATTATAATTTTAACATGAAATAAATATAAATACATTACACATCTAAATACAAATTATTTACACTATTTTACACAAAATTCGTAGCAATATTTAAAAAAAAACTCAGCAGCTGATTGTTGCTTTTACCTGAATTCGAAAGTTCTGATCATTGAAGCTAATCATGCTTTTTATATCGACAACTTCAAAGCCATATATGGTTCGTACCAAATCAATGGCAATTGCCTCAGTTAGACATGGTTTTGATAATTTATCAAGATCCATTGCGATCTGTAATCTGCAATACAAATAAAAGAAAATACGGTGTCAAAAAAAAATGTACAAAATCATCTTTGAATCATTCCAAATATAACCAATGAAAAATTTTTCAAAGCAGTTGTAGATATATAAAAAAAATATGAGACTAATCGCGCGAGAAGGGTAATAATATTTTACTTATCTGAAATAACATTTTTATTAAATATGTAACAGGTCAATCCACGAATTTGTAACTAATCCTCCTCTAGGGGTAAATTTATTTCTTTTTAACTGTTGTTCTATTGAAAACTTTCTCCCGAAGAAGAAGACTTGATTTATTCAAATGAAGGGTTCTACTTAAGCATTGATTTTTTGATTCGTGAAGTTAGTTGAGAGTAGTTGGGAGCGAGTCGAGAGTTAGTCGACGAGTAATTTCTGAATGATCAAATATTGCTAATTGACGATTAAGTCATAAGACAGAGATTAATAATAACGACCGGAGGTCGTATAACTAATAACAGAATTACGGTGAATTAGACCGTAGACGCCCCAAAATGTTCTAAGTAAGTTAATTAGATTATACTCTAATATTGTATCCTTTTCCCGTGTGATTGCTCTTATACTTAGTAGTGGTGTACATTTCCTATACCCTGAGTTGTTTCGATTTCAGTCGTGACGGGCTCACGCGTTTTTTTCATTAATATGTCCTTTTGGGTTCTTTGGGGCCAGAATAAATGGCAATTCTTTTCCAACCAACCCGAGAAGTAAAACGTGAATGAAAGATGCAAATTAGGAAGCTTTTAAATAACAGAAGTTTAGAGTGAGCGAGGTGGCATTTGGGGAGTGTTATGATAGTTCGTGTAGCAAGTGTGAAGAGTATTTCAAGTTAAGTGACAGTCAAGAGAAGTTATTCCTGACAGAGAGCCCTTAGTCAAGGTGCATACCATTGCACGCCAGTGAGCCGCAACTTCAGCTAGGATCAGATTGAGGCTTCGTTGAACATTCAAGGTAGGAGTGGCCATTTAAATATTCGGATCTGTGTTCGCATTGAAATTGAGCTTAGGCGAGTTAGTTATCGATAGTGGTCCGGGTTACGTTATTTCGGTATTATATATTGTGTGTTTAGCCACCGTAAATTCTCTCACATATCATATTATTATCTAATCTGCTATTGGTTTGTTAAGATCTTAATAAAGTAATATTAAGATTATGGCAGCTTCTAGTCCTTCATTTATTCCTACACCTCTAGCTCACGCTGATAATCTAGGAGAAGGGCACCCTAGGGTTTTACACCCCTTACACAGTTTGAGAAATAATAAATTTGAATTTGAACTGATTATGGCTGATCTTTACAAGAACCCCCAAACACCAATAACCGCAACGCGGTTATTACAAATATATATCTTGTTCTAGGATTAATCACAAAAATTAGATTAAAATGGTATTAAAAAAAGCTTGGTCAGACATTATATTGGTAGGATAATATGCACAATCGAGTACATATTACGGAATGTATATATTATGTACAATAATTATACAAATGAAACCCCCAGTGGCTGAGTGGTAGCGTATCGCGCTTTCAAGCCACTGGTCTGGGGGTTTAAACCCCGGGATGGGAAAGATCGACTCATCCTTTCAGTGGGTCGATAAATGAGTATCAAGCTTGCTTGGGAACTAAACACTGGGGGTTTCGTGTCAGACTAATCACACGACCAGAGCATCTACTCAGGGATGTCTTAAGACTTCTTGAGGCCCTGGGCCTCTACGCAAAAGTAGGCTCCGGGCACCTACACAAATGAAGGCCACACCTTTGACCCTTAAAAATAGACATAAGTTGTCAAAAACTCGTACATGCATTAACTCGAAACAAATAAATGTGCATGATTTCATACAAAACGGCTCGACCAACTTCCGCCTTTTGACAGAACGAGTAATGATGGTGCATGACGGTAGGCCTAGGCCTAAACATGAACGACGGTCATCACATAATAATGCAGTCTTACCACTGTTGCCAGATGGCATATACTTTGAATTTCCCAGTTTTTCGGAGAGTAGTCCGGAAATAACATTCGACTGTAAAAATTATTCGAATATGATCACCTTATTAAGGTTAAGTTGAGAAGAAGACGAGGCTCGCATTGAGGCCAAGTGCCTGGACCTGGGACCAGTTGGCCCATGTCTTAAGACGTCCCTGCATTTGCTCATGCACCTCAGTGCCCAAGGTCATGAAAACTGAGATGAGCATAGTTAGCCTTGGCTCTCATGGGCTATTGCGCTACTGAGTTAAGCAATTAAACATACATGCTGTGACGGGCTCACGCGCCTTTTCTTTAACATGACCTCTGGGTTCTTTGGGGGCCAAGATTAATGGCATCTCTTTTCCAACCAAAACCCAAGAAGCGAAACGTGAAGATGAAATGCAAATGAGATAGCTTTTAAATAACAGAAGTTTCAGTAAGCGGGATGACAATTTGGGGAATGTTATGTGATAGATTGATACAAGCGTGAGTTGACAGCCAGTAGAAGTTACCTTGAAGATTAAGCCATTAGGTCAAGGTGCATACAATTGCACGCGCGCCCAGACGCCACTTCATAGTATTGAAGCTACGATCAAATTAAGGTAGGATTTGACTATTTGATATTAGGACTTGTAATATTATTAGAAGTGAGATTAGGCGGATTAGATATTGATAGTAGTCCAAGTTACGCGATTCGGTATAACTATTATTGTGTATTTGTTCATCGTAGATATTCTCTCTTAACTATAATTATCTATATTGTTAGAAGTTTAAGTAATATTCTTAATAAAGTCATATTAAGAATACAAAAATGTCTGTTCCTTTTGTAAACCCTACACCTCTAGCTCACGCGGATAATCAAAGAAACGGTCACCTTAGTGGGGGCGGTTTCACAATGTATTGAGTCTTTGTATTTTATGTACAATTTTTTAATAACTTGCGTAGGAATTAGACAAAGTTCGTTGAGACCTCTATTCTGTTGAGAAGGCTTCAAGTAAAACCGACAAAAATTAATTTCATCATATTCGCGATATTTATCGATCACAAATTAAAAAAAAATTTTTTTTTTTGTTGGAACAGTTCGGAGAATTCGATTGATATAGTACGTGGTAAATTTGAAAAAGGAAAAAATAAATCTTAGTGCTTATTAAAGCAGTTATCTTTATTATAAAGCATACCGTTATGCACCTGGACATCTTTGCATGTTTTCCTCGTAAGGAAAATAGTGTTACAAAATATTAATTCGATTTACAATGCGTTAGTTGGAATCCGGTCTTAAGTCAAGAAGATCCTGTATACAGATAACATTTTAAAAAAAGTTGATATTTAGTTATATATAGATCTAAGCTATTTTTAAAAACTTAATGAAAAAAAGAAGCTATTAAGTTCTAATAAATCTAATAGATAAAAAAGACAAACGAATGTAAAATAAACACAAAAAAGCAAAATGTAGATAAAAAAAAGCAGTTTAGTACAATAATTGTTTACCTTGAATGAAAAAACCGCAGAATTCAACGCGTAGATAAAAAAAAAAAAAAATAGTTTAGCACAAAAGTTGTTTACCTTGAATGAAGACACTGCAGAATTTTACGCGTAGACTTAGACAATTTCCGTAGAGAGAGTAACCTAAAACTATTTATTGCAAGGTTACTACTATCTTCATTTGAGCGATAGATGAAGGAAAAGTTTCTAAGATTTGTTATCACTCATGATACAGATAGTGAAACTCGATTTCAGCCCATTAGCAGTTACATTATGATA
>BMAV01014869.1:61554-98069 GCA_019973955.1 Trichonephila inaurata madagascariensis
TGCAGCATATTTTAAGTAATGTGATAAATGAATAATAGTGATAATTGCTACCAAAATTCTGTTGAAGATAAAAAAAAAATCCATTTTATTTCAAGTATCATTTATGATCATCACCAAATGTGTGTGATCAAAAATATCTGTTCAAGAACCATACATAGAAATACAGAGAAGTCTTACAGTGTTTAAGAATTTTACAGAAATTAACTTTCCTTTCACAATGATTTATTAATTTTGTGTCTTTAAAAATGTTTTACTTTCATCTGTTTGAGGAAAATGCAGTGAAATACATTTAAAGCGAAAACGCTTAAGACGAAATCATACAACGGTCCCGACAAACTAACACATGCATTTTTTTCTCATAACACAAAAATATTTCTCTTCTGGGAAAAAGACTAGAATTGTGTCAGAATGATTCAAGGAATATAAACATGAATCGTATTTAATGTCCTGGACACGTAATTCGGCGGATCTTGTAGAGCACATTTGGGATTTCATACAAAGGGAACTCAAAGATCAAACATCTTCACTCTGGAATACCTCGACTTTATTTGACCACTGCTTAGATAATTGGTACAACCTGTATCTATTCATTACCATGAACTTGTGGTATCCAAGCCAAGTTGTAGCTGCTTTGCAGGTAGAAAGTGGTGCAACGTGTTATTGAGCAGGTGTTCATAATGTTTTGGCTCTTCGGTGCATATATACAGCCTTTCATAAAATACTACCATAAATAGCATATATTAGGTGGCCTTCAGCGGAGGAATAAATTCCTATATTGAATTAAGCTACGATGAACAACAGTACCGAAAAAAATAACTAAAGCCATACCGCTAAAAATATTAATGTGGGAATCCAACCGAAATCTTCCAAAAAGATTGGATTCTTCAGATGGCGGGGTTTTTATGGCGTGGTGTCTAGGGGTTTTTAGGGTGTGTTAGTTAATTTTGAAATAAAATAGACAACATAGTTCAAGAAAGAAACTAGTTGAAAACTAAATAATTTATTAAGAATTATAGGGGAGTATATTTACATGGGGAATATTTCAAAAGAATAGGAAAGTTAGATAAGCATATTTCGGAAGAATAGGAAAGTTAGATCACATTACTTTAAGAGAGGCAATTGAGATTAAATAGAATTCATTATGGTGCTATTAAGACTTACCGCCTGGCGCGGACGAATGATATTACTCGTTATGGTACTATTAAGATTTACCGCCTGGCGCGGAAGAAAGTGCGCTGACGCGCGAAACACGACTTCTCTCGACGAATGTTAGTGGGCCTCTGGCGAAAAAAGTTCATGTCGGCGTTTTTAAAAAGGACGCTAGATGGCGTTGATGTGGAATACTGTTTTGATTAGAATTGCCGACCTCGGTAAATGATATGATCTAACTTCTTACAAATGGAATATCCTACATTAATTTTTTAAAACAATACTTTTTTTTTAAAAAAAAACAACCCTTTTCTTTAAAAATAATTGTAATTTTGTGATGCAAAGAACCAGCAAATAATACAATGATAAATATCCATAGTGATGATTGAAAATATGGGAATATAGTACGTAGAAAATATGGGTATTTACTTATTACAACGTCGAATCGAAAAACGTCGCCAAATGTCTTGATGTACTGCCAATAAAGGAAAACCATTCCTACGCTTGTACAAACGCAAAAATTTTGTTAACACATGCACGAAAATTGAATTTTTTTCACGCTCGAATTTTTTAGTAGTTTGCACTGTTCCCGCACATGTTCAAGCACATCTTGATTGAAGACAATATTGATTTTAATTGGTTAATTCATCTATATTCTTCTCTTATTTTGTTGTGAAAAATGGTTAGAATTGGGAATCAATTTTCTACGGAAGCGAACGCGTAGTGAAGTATTTCCAGAAATACGGTCAAATACGTAAGTACCCTAAAGACCATGGAATTTAACGAAATAAGAAACATAACGAAACTGTATGACAACATATTCGAATTCATGTGGCATTCATTAAGTTTAATCATAACATCTTATTTGGAATAATATATCACGGTAGTAAAATTAATAAAGAATGCATTAAAATAGTTCCAAATGATGCTGTGAAAATGATAAATTTCATAAAAGCAAGGTAATTAAATTCCAGATTATTTGCTTTACAATGAGCAGAATTATTCAGAAAATACAGAACTCTGCTTTTACATTTGGACTTCATATTAATTTTAAATGAATCAAATCATAAGAATGTGCTATAATTATGTCATCAAATATGATTGCGAAGTTTATCTTATTTAGAAGACATGATTGCTATTCTAAATGAAGTAAACATATTAAATGTACTTATTATAAAAAAATAAAGAAAAAAAAAAATGAATGCATTGTTTTAAGAATTAACAGAAATTTGTATCTCAAACAGGATGATGGACAATGTTTTGAAAAACTAACAATTTTCTAATGAATGAATTCAAATGAAAATGAATTGAATTTAAGGGGCAGTGTTCAAACGTATATAATGGATCAAAATTTTTTAGTTAAAAATAAAGGAGAATATTTTCCAGGAGAGAAAATGAAGTATAGACGAATAAAAAATTATTTCGAGTACTATAATAAATCAAAATACTTGCTTCACAAAGTTATAAACATTTAAATGCTTTTTTTCTTCTTTCCCTGAGAACTTGTATTACTTTTTAGTGTGGCAAAATATAGGTGGATATCAATTGCCACAATGTTATTTTGACGTCCAATTTCTTCCCCAGAGGGAGGTACCTGAGCTCTGACGATGCGAAGTTGTACTAGGACCTAGTGTCCTTTGACAAGAGCACTGAAGTTAAACAGGCATTCTCTCTCTCTCTCTCTCTAGGACCGCATAATCACACGACACGTACATTGTAGATTTTTTGCATCATGAAAATCTACTAACTTGGGCTAGGGTCGAAATCGCAAATGTGGGAGCAGAAGTTCAGTGTCTAACCAACTACGCCATCCAGCTGGAGCATTTAAATGTCGTTTGGAACAAATATTTACTTCAAAATCTTTTAACATATGTGGCAACAAAAAATCAAATTAGTAAATGCAAAATAGGTAATGTAGGTGCAGACAACTTCAACAGAGCTAGGCTTTGCCATTTTGCGCAAAAGAATTCAAGCATAAAAATATCTCTGCCAGGAAATATGCAAGGGAAGGTGGCACCTGTGGAGCACGAAACAATATCATTAACGACTAAATTACATAAATTTCAAGATAAAACTCCTTAGTAAAAAATACTGTATAATTTTCTTATATATATGTATAAAATGTTGATCTACTGTAAGTATTTTTAAGATATATTTTTCTGAGTACACAATAGGGTTCCCCCAAAACACCTAAAAGGTCTAAAGGTTTCATGATTCGATAAAGTATGAAAAACACTGGTCTACTATATTTAAAATTTTAACGTGTGTCGATAATATAAATTGAAAAAAAATTATTTCTATTTTGATTGCTTTTTTATAATTTATGATTACATTTTAAATAATCTATTTTTTCAAATAATAAAAATAATCAAAAATACCGAAAAACGGTGCTAGTTTGATATCCGGGGTAATAGCGCCAAGTTGTTGTTTATGTTCGCCAAAATGGGCGATAACATTACAATATGGTTACCTTGATATTTTTATCGTCTGGGGATGTGGTTGCTATGGGGATAACGTATATTAGAAATAACTTTTGATTTTTTCCCGCGGTAACCCTATTAATTTCAGACGATTTCTTTAAAAATTTAACCATTTTCATTGTAATTGTTTTATTGTTTCCGCCTTCAGTTTTATTTTGTGCCGTTTTCAAATATGGATATTTCTAATATGAGTGAGTTCTAGAATATTTTCTTAAATGATGATGAGTTTTGGCTATACTGCGCCAAACATTCATAGGTCTGTGGTCTGGACGGGAAAAGAAGAAATTGGATAACAAGATGGAGGGTCGAAAATAGAAGAGGATCACTGGGGGCGTGACACCCGTGTTTACCAAAGATAGTAAGACCCTTGGGAAAAAGAAAAGATCACTAGGGTACCTCGGGATTGTGACACCCGTACCCACCTAAAGAAGGTGAGCCCCCTGAGGGGATTTTTTTCTTAAAAGAATAAGTGTTGTGTTTTTAATTATCGCTCTAAATCGTTTATTTTCGTTTTATATTTTACGTTTTAAAAATACTTTTTTTTTTACGTTCTTTGATGAAATTCGTTTAAGGGACTTGCAGTGCAAGTTTTATATTGAAAGCTTTTATAGTGTACTTTGTAATTGATATTCATTATTAATTTTAACATATATTATGTAATTATTTTATTAATAACGTAATATAAAAATGCAATTATTACTATATGTAATAATCATACAATAATCGTTATTTATAATGGTTTCTTTTAATATTTATAATTATTATTGTTATTTATTTATAGTTATGTTATTTATAGTTATTTTCATGTTATTTATTTATAATTATGCAGTTATTTATAATTATGTAATACGAGTATTCTTATGCATTATTTTTTTTACAATAAGATGATTATTCTTTTTTATAATTACTATTAAATTATATTATATGATTATTATTTCTAATAATTGTTATTAAATCGTACTATATGAATATTATACATAATTACGATAAAATTAAATTATAAGAATATTATATGCTGCTTATAATACTATTATTAGTACATGTTACATTTTATTATATTATACTAATATTCATTATTTATTGATTGATCTAGGTTATTCTCAATCTCTTCCAATATCTTTAATTTGAAATACATTTCAATGTATTTCAAAACAATTCTTTAAAATTATTGTGTATCATTAAATTACCGCTAGGCCGCCATATTGGATTCCATTCCAGCAACAAGAAGCGCTGCTTGGCGCCATTACCGCGGATATCAAACCAGTTCCAATACATATAATAAAATTATCAACAAAATAATTGCATAGCCATACAATTATATTTTTGTCTTGTGTGTGCAATTGTAATTTTAAAAAATACTGAATTTATAACATATTTTTAGTAATAAAAACAAAATATTTTTATTACCAACCATTTTTTACACCATTTAATATTCTTAAAAAAATATTACAAAAGAAAGAAGCAGCACAAAAGCAAAACCAATATTAATGAAAAAAAATATTTTTTATTAATATTCACAGGTTATTAAAATATGAACATGCTTAATAAAACCTTCATATGGAATTCTGTTTCAATCTGGACAGTATCGATTTGTATTTGGAAGTGACAGGGAATATATCTTTTCTCTTTTCATTTATGTAATATAATACTAATACAGAATGAATGTATAGTTGATAAATGATTAATAATTATTCAACAGGAAATATTTTTTTTTAAAAAATAATTACTTTCCAGAACTCTATTTTAAATACTATAATTACCAAAAACATTTTTTTATACATTTAAATTATAAAGTTATTTTTTCTGCTCTGTATTCATATAAATTCACAAATAAAATCTACAAAAACTAAGAAACAACAATGTATTTATTGAAATATTTTTTGTAACTCTTGAGTATATTAATTTCATATTCTTTTATTCTAAAAGTATTCGATATAATCCGATTTATTACCCTAATAAGTATGAATATGATTTAGAATTGCTTTTTGATGATTTAAATTTTTAAAATTCAACTACGTGAAAAGCCTGTAAATATGATTGTACTCTTTATTGCATATTTATAATATAGCTATGGATTTTCCAAGTCCTTTTTTACAAAATTGAGAATAGATTCATTATACAATTTTTTCAAAAGCAACAATTAAAAACTTATGTATCAGGAAACTAGAACAACTCAAAGCTTAGTTCAATAAAATCTTAATTTAATTCACACCCTATAGGAATGAGAGAGGAATAATAATAATAATAAAAATGGAGACAAATTATGTCAAGAGCTCCTTTTGTCTACAATGGACTTGAATCCAATATAATAAGTGTACAAGCAATTGCAAGTTAGTGATACATAGAAGTGTACACTAAACTAAGATTCAGTTGCTAAATTCTAAGCTAAAATTAAAAAGAAAAAAATGATGAATTGAGAGTTAAGAGAGCGAGAATAAAAACACAATACCTCAAATTTTACATATCGTGATCATTTGTGACACTTTCCCATTTATATATCAAATTTGACATAAAAGTATACAATTATAAAGATGCTTACATTTATTCACTGAAAATATAAATGTATCTAAAAGAAAAAATTGAGACAATATATGCAAATATTTATTCTAATGTAATTATAAAGCATATTACAACACAACTTCAAAAGCTACAATAATTTTTTCAAAATATACATTTTATTGCTCCTTTTTAACAGTATTTTATACAATGCTTCTAATGAAACATTATATAATAACTAAAATTTCAAATATATGTATTTAAATGCATGCTATAATTCTAATATGCATAAATAATGAACCTTAAAAGAAATCTGACAATTAATGTGAATAATTTAAGGAAATTTGCTTATACAACGATTTTTAAAAAGTAGTATCCTAAGAAAAAATGAATTAGCTTCAAAACATTACATTTACTTTAATATTTTGTGAAAAAATGATTTTTTTTTATCAACTTGAGCAATATTTATAAGTCAAATACTATTTTTTTTCAAACAAGAGTTGTATTTAACGCCTACAATTTTCTACAAATAATTTTGAAGAATAGAAAAATGTTTGTGCATTTCCCATTGAGTTATCATATAAAGAAAATTTGCTTACCAATTAATTGCAATTTTCAAATAAATTCTAAACATGGAGTTAAACATCTATCCAAATATTGCATTTTATCTTTCTAACGGCTTCATGACAAAACAGATTTCGCTATAAATTTTTAACTGATTTCATTCCGTCTATCTTTTTTTAAAATACAGTTTCGCGGTATTAGTGATATAATTAAATATGTTGAAACAATACAAGAACATAATTTGAAAATTGTGCATTTTTAAGTAAAAGAGAAAACATATTGTGTTAAAAATTCCATTAATAGCAGAAAAACAAAACTCCTGCATTTATGGGATGTGAAGCAAAAATTATAATCCCCATCTCGATATTCGTCCCCCCCTCTTAGTTGATGTCATTACGTTCATTTTATGTACTTGTGGTTAACAAAATCCTTGATCTACAGTTACAGTTATTATTTTTTTTTGTGGGATATGGAGCGACAAAGGCTATTACTCCCTCCCTTGAACTAATGGGACGAAAATTTTACGCTAACTAGTCGATGTTTAACCACGGTTCGTTGCTATTTTTAAAAAAATCGACTATTATGTATCCACCCTAGTGGTTCCTTTTTTCTAATTCATTTATGATTCAGCTTATTTTTTTTTAAAAAAAAGAAAGGAAAAATTTTTGTTTTAAAACTAAGCTCTTCCAAAAAATTCTAAGATAATTTTTAAAATATAGTTTTTTGATTCATTTACTTTTTTGGTTTTTCCTAATAGTTTGAACAGTTTTTTAAAAACGGATATTTCTTTTCATTTCATTAGCTTCATAACGCAACTACTTATTTTCACTGTATCTGTGATCTCTCAAGTTTACGCTTGTTTATATTTATAATCAAACGTGAAGCAGGTTGTTGAAGCCGAACATAAATGTTTTATTTAATTCTTTTTATTGTGAAAACATGAGCTTAAAAAACTGCCTTGTTGTTCTTTGGGTGTATATTTTGTACGTTTTAGGAATATGGTTGTTTCTTTCTGGATATTTGCTTAAAAGAATTGTTGTTCATCAAAACAGTACCGGTGTTAGTAATATAAGAACGTATATCGATTGTAAAGACATTACATCCTTGCAAAGTGTTTATGAAAATATTGATGAAAGTGACGACAAATCTCAACTTCCTCATAATCTAAGCAATAATGACTATTTGAAACGTTTTGATCGTGCAATAATAATTGTTATAGATGCCTTACGTTTTGATTTTGTACAGAGGAGTACTCCAAAAAATTCAAATGAAAATTTTTATCTTAATAAAATGCCTGTGTTTCAGCAAATGCTAGATAAGAATAATGGTAATTCCCTTCTTTTTCGTTTGACCGCTGATCCTCCAACCACAACTTTACAAAGAATTAAAGGCTTGACCACAGGCAGTCTTCCCACTTTTATCGATGTCAGTTTGAACTTTGCGAGTTCAGAAATTACAGAAGACAATCTTATCCGACAAATGAATGCGTTTAATAAGCGTATTGTGTTCATGGGAGATGATACATGGCAGAGTCTTTTTCCAAATACTTTTCACAGGTCTTTCTCATTTCCATCATTTAATGTTAAGGTATTTAAAATTTTTATGAATTCTTATCTATAAAGATATCTTTAACAGTTTAGAGGAGAATTTTCTTATAAAAATTTCAAATATTTGTTTGTGTATTATATATATTAAACTAGCATTTTATAAAAAGGATGCTTTTTTGTTTCCTGGTAAAAAAAATAATTTAGTTTTAGGGTAGATACTTATGTATTAATGTCACTGCAGCCAAATTTGCACTGCAGATTGTTCCACTTTCCATCATTATCTGATTCTTTTTAAAAATAAAGCATATAAGAATCTTATTATGTTGTTGCTCCCTTTTACTGTTAAAATTTCTTGGTGCAAATTTGGCTGTGGGGACGTTACTATGTAAGTACCTAGTTTTAGTTAGAAATAGTAGTTAATAAGAATAAGGCACCCCTTGGGGATTCTTTTGGTGACTGTTTACAGTAGTTTCCAAATTATCAGTATGTATTGATAGTCATTCACTTATAGCAAAGTATGAAATTTCTTACAAATGAGTAATTATGTATAATACAAATATTTTCAATATTTTTTAAAGAGAATAAGTGAAATTTAATGAATCAATGAGCCTTTTAATGTTAAAAACTAAGAATTATAGGTACATATTATTGCAACCTATTTGCGACATTATATGAAATGAAGAACATGATTGCTAATTCAGCACATACAACACATGCGAAATTGGGGTTGCCAACATGTGAGTTATCTTGAATGTAGGTGATTGTTGAGATAATACGTAAGTACCTAATTATACCATTTCTAAAAAACATTTTGTTTGAGCTCTAATTTTTCCTAGGAGAAATATACCTTTTTATGAATACCAAAAAAGATGCAAAACAACCTATTAAATTACTGGTTTTGTACATCTTTTTCTATATAAACTTAGAAATTTAAAATAGTATTGAATTTCAAATGAAGTGATTGAAATATAGTTATACTTAAGGAGCTTATCCTCCATGATGCTTCTCCCCAAGATATTGATCTCAAAAGAAATTACATCATAGTTGACTTTTCTAACTCATATATTTGTTCTCATTAAAATCTGGATCTTGCTAATTTGTTCCCTTTAATTATTCTTTTCACAGATCTTCTAATACAATATTTATTCATTTTTCTCTTGGGGTATTTTCAAATAAATTTATCAGATGTATTCTTTTCAATCAAATGTGTGTTGTTTTTGCAATCTGGACATTTAATATTAATCAAAATCAAATTTTTAACGATGCCTTATTATCTCACAGGTATTTTTCTCTTGTGCTTAGAAAAATCATTGAAAAAAGGAACATAAATAATATTTATTATTTATACTGTTCAAGAAAATTAACTGAAGACAAACTCAAGAGAAATGATCCTAATTTCTCTATAAAATTCACAAATAATATTGAAATCAAAACTTGAATAAAGTTTTTCAACAAAAACAATGGAATGTTATTCTAAAATTACCTGTCTTTTTAAAAACTTCTGCCAATTTTAAACAGCGAATAGCAATCAAGAATAAAGAATTTTTGGTTTTATCAGAATAATTCTGTGTTTCATTGTATCTGGGTTACCTAAGTAAACAGTTTGCTGGGATAAAATCTTTATCTTGAAATTTAAAAAACATTTTGGTACTTATGTACTATCGCAACCATGTTGGCAACATTGAATAAAACTGCATGAATTCTAAAAATGGAATTTGCTGACAGGAATTTGGAGTATGTAACATTAAAATACTACGTGAAAAGTAATAAGTTATTATAAATAAATAATGTTCTAATTTGATATTGGTACGCTATGCAGCAAGTTGTTGTTGACATTCGCCAAGTTCTGCGGTAACATTACAATATGGTTATCTTGATTTTTAATTTTGGTTCTGTGGTTGCCTTTTATACTTGCTTTCTTTATTATTACTTATTATTTTGCTGTTGTTTTATTCTCTTTTGAAATTTTATTTTTTCAAATAATTTTTTATTTATTGCTTATTGTTATATCTATTATCTTAGTATTTATTATTATTATTATAGTACATTAAAATTAATTTTTTATTGGTCTATATTTATAGCGAAATCCCTACTAATTTCAGAGGATTTTAATTCGATTTTTTTACAAGTTTAACATTTCCATACCTTGTGTTGTCTAGATTGTAGCTTTCATTTCCTGTTGTTTTTTTGAGCATGGATATTTCAAACATTATTGGTGAGTATTAGAAAAATAAGAGATCTTTAAAAGAGTATGAGGTCTCCGAAAAAAAATTTTGCTGAATTCACATTTTCTTGTAGTTCTATTTTTTTTTTTTTAAAAAAAATTCTCATTCTTGATTAAGATTTCACTCCTTTCAGCCTTCATGAAATGTGATAAGTGCAGTAGTGAAAAGAGAATAGTGTACAGACTGGATAAGAAATTTGATAGCCATATGGTGCATATTTGCATGGCCGCAATAGTAAATTTATTAGAAATAATTCTTTTTTCACTGACAGCAAATTGTGAATTTCCACTTTATTTTGCCTCAATGTTTATTTTTAATTAATGCATTTTTGAATGTTCCTTGTTTGATAAAATTCATTAACCTCTTAACTGCCAATTAAAAGTTATGTGATTCTCTTCCCAGTGCCACAGTTTTTCACTGAAGCATATGTATACAGTGTTTTGACTGAAAAACAAAAGGTTTAAATAAGCAAATTTTTAATCTGAAATAAGTAAATCCTTTGCAAACACAGTCAAGGTCATTTTATTGCATTCCGCTCCTTTCGGAAAAATTTTACTGATAGCAGCACAAAGAAAAGAATCCTATTTTGGCAGGACATATATATATATATATATATATATAAATGTATGGCGCACTCAACGCATTGGTTGAGCGAAATGGATATATACACTGTCGGCTATTAAGGGGTTAACGAAGCTCGTAATTTTTGGATGTATTGAATATTATTCAAATTATTTTCAATATATTTAAAATCCTCAGATATATTAACAATACATTTGAGGAAATAGATTCATAGCCTTTCATAATATTCCACTATCAATCTTTTTACATTGATAGTAATTTCTTTTAACTGCTTGAAATTTTTAATTCTTTAACACAGTTACTCTTTTTTATTAATTTTTTCCCACATTCCACTATCCACCTTTTTTCTGGTGTTTCTAAATGCCTCATATTCTATTTCTTTAAATTCAGGTACTGGTATTTTTCCAATTGGTTTTCTACAAAAAAAGTAAGTACATTTTTGCTTCTTTCAAAATTAGTTTAATTAAATTCTTTCATCCAGAATAAGTCATTCTTTTAAATTATTTTTATGTCAAGTTTTTAGTGCTAGGCTGCCATCTTGTTTGGCCATAATCTTACTTGGTGTGGTTTTGAAAGTGCACCAAAAATACGTTTGGCCCATAGCGTACTGATAACAAATTAGTTCTGTAAATAATAATCTATAAAAGAATTACTAAATTTATTATTTAATTTTATTGTTTTTTTGTTTTATTATTAATTTTTTGTTGTATTATTAATATATTATTATTATGAATTTGGTAAATCTCTGCTTGATAGTTTAGTATTCTAACTTGCCATATCAACAAATAGTTAAGCTTAGAATGGCGGCAAGCAGAAGTACATGGTTGCCAATTGAGTGCCTATGACATATGCAAAATTGGGGTTGCCAAATTGGTGAGTTATCTTGAAAGTTAACATGGTTGCAATAGTACGTAAGTACCAATATTTCAAATCCAAGTGGAACCCTCTTCTACACTCTAGTTGAAATAATTTTAAAATAACTGTTATACTTTTTAAGGAATCTATCTATATATAAGCATAAAGAAAGTTCAATGTGTAATATTTCCCAATTAATTGTTACTGATAAAATTAATAAATAAAAAGTATTATTAATATTAATAAAAGTAAGCTTCTAATCTTTGTTTGTGAAATAAATTTTAGATAGTTAAATCCTTGTTAAACATTTCAATTTTTTGGTTCATTTTTAAAATGGCTGCAGGAACAAAACATGAGAGTTAGATTTCCACCCTTGAAGAGAAAATATCATTTTGTATTTTATGTAATTTAACTTTCTTTAGTTGTTAGCATGTCAAAAAAGTTTTTTGATGGATTCAGAGATTGATTCTGAGAGCTGTGACTTTTTAATATTTCTTGGTTGTGCTTGGACTTTCTCTTGGTTATGTGTGCAAAATGTTGACTTGGATTTAATAGGTAATGACACTTATTCAAAGTGTAGTGAATCAGAAGTGGATGATATGAGCTGAGTAAACATATAGGTAGAAGATAAAACTGTTTTGTTTATTTTGACTGTACCTTGTACAGGAAACCTTGGATTAGTGGGAAATTTTAATAATATTTATGATATATTTTAAATATTTTTGATGAATCTATGTTACAGCTGATTTAAAGTGAGATTAGTATATATGCTGAAATTTAAAAATCATTCATAGCAGCAGGAAAGGCATTTGACTTTTAAAGAAGAGGTAAAAATTCTATTTTGCATTTAGATCATTCAGGTATAGTGAAAAAGTCAAGACAAGGGTCAAATGATGAAAAATTGCTTATCCCTTACTTTAGGGAGAGATGTCATACAGATATAATTTTAAACAATGTGCCCATTTTTTTTAAAAGTAGGAATATTGCAATTATAATACTCACGAAGGTGGGCTGCGAGTTGACACCCCTGATCTAGAAATTTTTTATAGTTTAGATATGATTTTTTGTACTGTATTTTTCTATAATACCTATGTTTATATATTGTCATGTAATTGTTGATATATGTATACATATATGTATTCATTCCTATTTTAAGTGAATACTCTATTTTTAAATTAATGAAAATTTTTAAATTTTAATATTGTTTTTCAAATAATCTGTAAAACTGCATCTCATTCATGCGCTATATAGGTTTTTAAATGATAAATTTCCTAAATTTAGTCACAAAATGAAGAGAAAAAATTGCCATAAATTATTTTCTGAAAGAAACATGTAGAATTAAATTGATTATCAGTTTAAAAATCATAAAGAGAACCCCTTTGTTTATTTTTGATTTATCTGTAAGCAAAATATTTATGATAATATAAAAATAATACTATTAAAGTTGAAATTTATGCATTATTTTTAATGCAGGATTTAGATACTGTTGATAGTGGGATAGAACAGCATTTGTTTGTTGAAATGGAAAAAAATGATTCTGATGTTATCATTGCTCATTTTCTTGGAGTGGATCATTGTGGTCATCGATATGGACCAAGACACCCAGAAATGTCAAGAAAGCTGAAACAAATGAACAAAGTTATTCTGTAAGTAGATAAAACTTTGGCTAATTTTAAATTTTCAAAATTTTTTTTTCTCAATTTTATTTTTAAGTATTTTAATTTTTTAAAATTTTGTTTGTGTATGTTTTAATCCAAGATATTAATCTGGGGTTTAATATCTCTAAATGTTTGTTTAAACAAGATTCTCTCTATTCTGTAACAAAATGTATTTTTTCAAACTTTTTTCCAAGGTCATATAAAAGCACATTGTATTAAGTATTAAAATTTTTAAAATGTATTTCACATTAGGCATGGTAAGGTATTTGAAGACATGATTTTACGTAATTACTACATTTAACTTTTTACCAATTTTTCTTTCATAAAATGTGAGTCTATTCACATAAATAATGATCATTATCCCTTGTTAAATTCTTATTTTAAAGTAATTTTTTATGTGTTTTGGCTTTCCTTTATTAACATTTGCAACCTTCCATTATATTTGAAAAGAATAATGCTTTTGAACAAAAAGAATTTTGTTTTATACTTTTAAACATTTAATTAACTGTAGATGCAGACACACATTTGTATAAAATATGTTGCAACTGCATGATTAATATGATTGATATAGAGAAGGCAAATATTAATTCTAAGTAAAATATTACTCATTGACCATTAATTGGTAAAATAGACTTTTTTAAGTTTTTTCAGCAATTTTGAACATAAATGTTATTAATGGTGAAATAATATATAAAAACAATTTATCTTTATTTTTATTTCCTCCTGTAATATTTCATAAAATAATTTTTATTTAAAAATTAAAATAGTATATAGTTTTCTAGTATTATTATTTGTAATTAATAGAAAGCAGTTTCTTAGTATTTTAAGATGAGATAATGTTATGTGTTTATTTTCAAATTATCTCTAAAAGTTTTTCTGGAGACTTAAAATTTGGATTTCTGTCTCTCCAGATACACTATAAAATAAATTTAATGTTTTAAATGTATTAGGAACTTTTAATGTGATAATTCATTTATTTTAACTTGATCAGTAAGGATTATTCTTATTGAGAAAATGAGACATACTTGCTAATAAATTTTGTTTTGATATTTCTACAATAAGGAAAAAACATATACAAATTTTGTCTTTTATGTGATAATAAAAGCTTTTTTTTTAAAAAAATATTATAGAAATGTGATTGAAAAGCTGAAAAATGATACTATATTGGTCGTTCTTGGTGATCATGGTATGACAGAAAGTGGTGATCATGGAGGTGACAGTGTTCCTGAAGTATCAACTGCATTATTCTTATATAGTCGGAATAAATTAACCACCAAAAAATTTGTAAGTATTTTACATACATGTAAATTATTAAATAAACAACATATGAAAATGTTAATTAATAAAAACATTTTAATTACATGTTTTACAATTTGTAAATTTCATGTATTTTTCGTTTTGTATTATTTTGTTTTTAATTGCATTGTAATATTGAGAATTATATTTTTTGCTGTATCTTTTGCAATCATATTACTTTATTTTTTATTGTAAGCAAGTAAAAAGAAGAAAAAATTGTGTAGTTTTATATTTCCTGTATGTGCTTTCAAAAAATTCAATTTCATTGAGCAAGTATGTAGTGAAAAATGTGATTCTTAATATTATAGCTTTAATTAAAAACATACATACATGTGGTGATATATACACATGTTAGAAAAAATCTGATGAAATTCCTAATGGCATTGATAAAATCAAATCTTTCATTCCACACATTTTACATTTAACCATTATCTGAATGGGAATGGTTCTCTATACTTAACTATTGTTGTGCGATTTGTCTGTTTGTTATCCTGTATGTTTGAAAGATATCTGTATGTAGTAATGTATAATGTTAAAAATTTTATGTGAGAAAATGATGCCTGTTGTTGTTGATAAATGATGTAATTGTTTGACTGAAACAGTGTTCTTTAGTATCAAAATGTGGCACCTGTAGATATGTATTTTATGGCAAAAATTTAGCTTTGGCCAGATATTTTTTAAGCTTATGTGTTTGTATATATATATATATATTTGTTGTGTCTGGTGAATTCCAATTTCTTCCTGCTTTAGCACTGTAGGTTTTATTACTTCTTCACTTTTATTATATATATATATATTCTAAGCTGGTGTAATTGTGATTGATATGATTATTGAAGATTGCAGCCGTTTATCATTTGTTTTTTTATTGCAATGACTCATTCAGTACTCCAAGCTATGACTGGAGGGCGTGTCCTGTTCGTACACTTTGTTAGGGCAAAGTGGCAAAGGTCGAAGTCTAAGTAGTTATGCAGGAGGTGGGTTGAGGGATACTGGGCTGTGGAGGTTTACCCTAACTGACATATAAAGAGATGGTTTTCATCTCATGTATAGACTTACACACATGCAGGCATGTGTGGAATTTAATAAAAGTGAGAAACAAACCATATGCAATGCAATTTTATGGAGAAAAACTGCCCAATATGCATCTCCTTTTATTTAAAAATAAAGCATTCTAGTTATGAAGAGATGTGAACTGCTACTTGCAATGTAATAATCTATAAAATACATCAAGTAAAATGTATTAAGGGTGTGAAAATGTCTTAATTTGTAAGTATGGATAATCACACAACTTGAATGTATTAATTTATGAAACCATCCAATCATACTGAATAAATATTGCTAACATGTAGAGTATATTGTAAAAGTGAGAATCAACTTTTTGTTTCTTCTTTTGCTGTGATATAATTTTAATTTTGGAATATTTCTCTTACCATTTTCCAAATTGGCATAAATATTGGATGATGCAATAAGGCCACAGTAGCCCAGTGGTCATGGTCATATACTTGTGACAAGCATGTTTGTGCCCCAGTGCCACTGAAGACCCACTAAAGTACCAGTTTAGGTGTCATCCTCGTCACTTGACCATGGTTCATTGCTAATAGCCCTCATTTTGCATTATAGTGCAATGTTAATAAACACTCATTCATTGGGTGATGCAGTGCTATTGAGCTGGCATGTTAGTACAATGAGAAAAATTATCATAATTTTTTTTCCTTTCTGATTTGAAAATGAAAGAATAATAAATTCTCTATCTAGCATTTATTTGTTCATCAAATATTTTTTTTCCTTATTTTATTTGCTTATCTTGGAAT
This sequence comes from Trichonephila inaurata madagascariensis, assembly GCA_019973955.1. Classification (NCBI taxonomy): domain Eukaryota; kingdom Metazoa; phylum Arthropoda; class Arachnida; order Araneae; family Nephilidae; genus Trichonephila; species Trichonephila inaurata. Next base: position 78,218 of record BMAV01014869.1, read on the forward strand.
TCTTTTATTTTAATCTAGATTAACAGTGCACCAACAGTTGCTCAGGTGGATATTGTTCCTACATTATCTCTTCTATTAGGACTTCCAATCCCCTTTTCAAATTTGGGCAAGGTTGTAACTCCGTTGTTCACTTTAAATTTTAAAGGTACCTGCTTTGATGAAGAAACAGATGCAGCAATTGCATCAGCTATATCAAGTGCAGAAAATGCAATGCAGATTCAAAGATATCTCCATGCATACATACAAATGTCTAATGAGTTAACAGACATTTTTGTGACAAAAATGAAAAATCAACTGCAAGATTTATCTCAATCTTGGAGTAAAATAACTAACAATATAACAGAGAGCAAAAATATACTCTTCAGTATTTCTGAAGGTTACAAGAGTTACATGGAAAATGTTCGTAATACTTGTTCTCAGAAATGGGCTATGTTCAATTTACAATATATTGTTTTAGGAATTTTTATATTGTGTTTTACAGTTTTTTGGAATTTATGGATGTCTGAGAAATTTAGTCATATGGAATCTATTTTTATATTCATTTTTATAATATTGTTATGCTGCATCGGATTATTATATATGTTTAATTTATTAAATTTCTTTACTTTGTGTGTATTAGGAATTGTTGCACAAATTTCTTTTTTGTTTAGGTATAGATGTGTAACTGAAGAATGTAGCTTCAGATATTTATTTCATGTTGTGTTTGGTGTAATGTTTGTTTTAACTGCTGTTTCAATATATATTGATGTTGATTACTTGAATATAATTGGATGTTTCTTAGTTATTTTTATGTATTGTTTAATCCTTTTATTTTTGAAAATGATTCCACAAGAATTTCATGAATTAATGAAAAATATTCAAAAGATCCCTATTGTGATTGTACTAATTTTGTTTTTGATTTCTTTTTCAAACAGTTTTATCGTGAATGAAGATCATATTATGTTATTTCTCTTGCAATCTATCATTGTATATAGGTTTTCTCCAAACTTTACTAATTGTATTAAGTTATATATTTGTGGTAATAGTAGCTCTAAAATTAAAACAACGAAAAAGAATGTGAAAGGATTTTTCAGGTACCTCATTCAACCTTTCTGTTTAATGTGCCTTATAATTTGTATAAGAATGGGTTCACTTTTTTATAAATGTCGAGAAGAACAATCATCATGTGAAAATTCTGACATAATCGTTTCACTAGAAAAACTACATCAGGACCAGTCTCATAAACTGTTTAGACTTGTTACGTCTCTGGCTTCAGAAATAATTCCATTCATATTATTTTTGGGAGTTATGTGTTACAAGTATTGTGCTAAATCACAAACTGTATCAGCAGTTTGTGTGAAATATGGCACCTTTTTTGTGTGTGTCCTAACTTCACTCAGATGGTGGCTGAACATTGTATCTCCAGAGATTGTTAATAGAATACTCAAAGGAAATGAAGTAAGTCTTGAATTGTCATATTATTAAAAATTTTTTTGATGGAAGTCTAATTTATAAACAATGGACTATATTCATGATGGTCACATAATAAAGGCAATCACGTGTTCTCCATTGATTAAAAAGCATACTAGTTGTTCTACTTGTAAAGTTTAGAAAACATTTAAAATTTGATGATTGGTTAAAGATGTTCAAGTATTTAAAATTCTTCTAATAGTTTACAAAATTTAAAAAAAAACTTGCTTTATATGTGTACTTTTAAATTAAGCACATTTTGTTTAATTACGTGCATTACTATTGTGCACAGATATGTACTTTTTAAAAGAAAGCTTCTGCAAAAAGCAAAAGTTGACAAGTGAAGCTCAAGAACTAATTGGCTGGAAATGCCTTATTACATTTATGATATAACTATGACATCACATGAATTTATGAACTGATTGACTGGAAACACATGACTGCATTTATCTTGTGACTATGATGTCACATGAATTTAGCCCATTTGAAATAGGTATAGCTGTATGTGAATATTTACCTCCCCCTTTCGAATAATTTCCATCTTGTTAGAAAGAATTGAATTTCCCATTTAGTATTATGTTACATAAGATATTGAGAAATTTTACTGTTTAAATAAATACAATCATATTTATTCAATATTAGTTTAAATGTAAACATATGTATTAAATCTAATTGATAAAATCTTCCTTTTTGAATATAAATCAATAATAAAAAAAACTTGAAACTGAATGAAGAAAAGTTATATATTTCTGTGATTCTCTTTAAAAAAATTAACTTATATTAATGTTATCATCAGCAGATTAAAGAAGTTCATACAGAACTATAAGTAAATTATTACCATAATTTTCAAAATATTATTTCTGTTATGATTTTAATTGATGAATGGAAAATTGTAAATTTATTTATATGCATTTAATCAGTGTTTTTAGGTATTCTCATTTGAGGAAGAGCTCTAGTTATTTTTACTTTCATATTTAAAACAAATAATGCTTGTTAAGAAAAAACCAAGATTGTAATTGCAATATTTTTATTCCTTTCTTGATTCCTCCATTGATGAAATTTTTGCTCACATTTCTTATGTACATATATAAATTGTAAGTTATTTAATTTGTTATAATTTTAATAATTCCGTTATCATGTATCATTTGTTAAGGTAAATCCTGAAGAGGAATTAAACATTCACAAAAGAACACTTTTTAAGAATATTTGTAATATTCTGCATTGATATAAAAAACAGTGAATATCTTTCAAGCATATTTTACTTAATAAATTAAAAGAGTATTACATAAAACAAACAATTATGTTGAGACAATCTTAAGTTTAATTATTTTAAGGAAAAATAATAATTTTTCTTTTCTTTTTGAATTCCATTTGTGTATTGAATTTTCTTAAATTCCTTGACAGGTTGTTCTAACTCGTGCTGCTTTGCTTACCAGCACAATTATGTTCTTCATCATTCTTATTTATCCAATTTTAACTGAAAAACCATGGGAAGTTCCATCCAAAGAAATATACTGTGGCAGCTTTGCATCCTTATTATTCATCGTGCTGCAGATATTGTACCTGGTTGCTGGTGATGCATTGTCTCCTGCAGTTATGCTTATGAATTTTTCGATAATATTGTTTGCAGTTTTGATACAATTTTCATTTGATGGATCAGGTATGAGAAAAAGAATTAATATTAGCCATCTTTAGTTTTTGACAGTTACACGATTTTTTTTTGTGGAAAAAAATTAACAATTATTTTGATACATACCGAAAAGTCTTACTGCAGCAATTAAGAAAAATTTTCTTCTCATGATTTTTTAAAATTAATCGTAAAATGTAATTAAGTATGCTGTAAATATTCATGAAAAAATGATTATTTTGTGATTTTCATACAATTATGTTTTAATATGCCTCTAGTTTTAAAATAGACATAAATGCTACTTTAAAAAAATACCTTGAATGGTATTTTGAAAATATACTTAACCATGTTCCTAATATAAAACTTTTTATCCAGTTCATGATACAAGTCTTAATTTTATAAGCCTCAAATTTAATAAAAAAAATTTCAATTTGGAATTTTATATGTTAATCAAAAGTGTTATAATAAAACACTTTTAGTCTTAAAATATTAAAAATTGGTATAATTTTTTAAAATTTAAATAACATTCTATAAAATAATATCTCCTTTTAACAAATTATTTATATACATTAATCTTTAATATCCTTTGCTTATTTATCATGTAATTGAGTGTATCGATGGACGTTTTTAGTACGTGTAAGGTGCATAACATACTCACTGTATTGTGATTATTTGTAACTGTTTTTCTCTCAGCCCAAAATACTATTCTAATCAATTTTATCTGAAGGTTTTGTTTTCACATAAACTTCAGACTTTTAGTCTGTTTATAAAATGAGAAAATATCAATTGGAATTGCTTGCAGTTAAAATAAGCATTATGGCAAATATTGATTTTGGGGAATTTTTTTTTGTAAGATTAATTTTAAATAGAACAGTTTCATTTATAAATTTAAGAAAGCTTTTAACAATTTTTTTTATGTTATTGTTAGTTTTTATATTTAATTAACATAAAAGAACAATGTTTTTCTTCCTCATTTTAGAATCTGAAATTTGGACGGACACTATCATTTTAAGTCTATTATCAAGACATTGGTTTTATGCAACTGCTCATCAGCCAACCTTTACTTCCATTCAATGGGATGCTGCTTTTCTACTCAATCATAAGGAAATACATAGTTATACATTATCTGGTGCATTGGTTGTGATCAATACATTTTCTGCATTTATCTTTCATGGTCTCGCAGTCCCAGGTATTTTAATAGTTCGAGACTCATTCTATGTAACTACTCATAGTATGGCCAGGCTTCATATGAAGTATCTACTCTGCTTTGGAATAAAGGTAAGCATTGAAAAATATTTATATATTTGTTAATGTAAAAGAATTTGTGAAGTAGATTTTCTAAGTTGAGGTCTAAAAAAATTTTATAAGAAAACAAAACAAAGATGAGAATGTTTCAAAATTAGAAATTGATTGTAATATTCAGATTTAGGACTTAAGCATGAAGAGAGCATAAAAAGAAAAACACTTCTTGAAATTTAACTCTTTAGTACATATTAATATCCTCTTATGGTATGTGTCTGCGATTTTTAGATGAAGTAAATTTTTCAAATAAAAGTTATTTTCTATAGTATTTTTCTCAACCTATTGTCAGCTTTAATTTTAATCTTTTATAAACTATAGTTCCTCTATTTCAAAATAACTCAATCTGTTAATAATTAAATCCAGCATAGTAATTGCATGATAATGTTTGAGTGTTGTCACATTTTATAAGAAATATTGGATGTATAAAGTAATTTTCCTTAATTTAATATTTAACATAAGTAGGGTTTGTATCCTTTTCATAGATGTGTAAGTGTTATCTAATTCAAGCTGTAGAGAGAATACGTTATTCTAAAAAATTACATTAACATACCAAACTAATACTAAATGTATATAAGTTAAATTATACTATTCTGTAACAGATATTAAATTCATGTTAATAAGAATCCATAATATAGAACCTCTTTCAGTTTAATCTTAAAATAATTAAAGACTAACACATCTGTAACAAAATTTTAAAATGCTAATAGATATTTACTACAGTAATAAATAATGTAAGCTAGCTATGCAAATTCTATGTTCAAGGAAAAGTATATAAATGATACATTAATTATTCGAGATAAAAATAAAATTTGACCTATAAGTATAAAAGGTGAGAACATGACCTGGGAAATTCAATTGGGTATGAGATTCCATGTTATAAAAGTACTCTTTTAGGGTGTTCAACCCTCATATTCTAGCAAATTTATTCATGGGCTAAGAGCAAAGTAACGTAACTGCGAACCATGTAGATGTTTGGATTCAAGCCTTGTTCAACAGTTTTTTTAAAAAGAAATTCATTTACAGTAGAAGGCTGATATCTGAACGTTTATTATCCAAAGCGTCAAACATCCGGACCAGTTTTTTTTTGTCAACTACATGTACGGTACATGAATATGTTTTCGAACAGTGCAATGCTCAACAGTTGTTTCACGCGAGGCCAAGACGTGGCAGGAAAACCAAAGGTCAAGGATATTTGGGGAATTTCAAGTTGTGTGATTTGGTAAACATCTGTGTGGAATATTAGGTCAGTTTGTTTTCAAGTGAAGGGGTGTACATTATTTTTAGCAGAAAACGACAAAGAAAGTGTTGCTGTGCATTTGCTGAAAAACGTCTGCTACATGTTAGCCAAAGCACAGGACTTGCTTGAAAGACAGAGCTTAAAAAATGCATGGAATAAGCTGCGGTTAGATTTAGGAGGCGAAAAAGACTTCAATGATGACCACAGGGAGAAGATTACCGACTTTGTCCAATCAATCCCAGGATTTCAAGAATGCTATACATAAGACTGGATCAAATGCCAAATTGTGACTTCCGAACAAGAATAATCCGACCTTATTGATGATGAAACAGATGAAGACGAGGACAACAACTACAACAAATGTAGCAAGGGTCCATCAAATGCTGACGTGTTTTCTGCATTAGAGACAGCTATGGAGTGGTATGAACAACAGAGTGCTGTCCTACTCAAGAGAATCAGAGACCTTACAGCAAAAAAACGAAGGTGTACAATGGTACAGCGAAAAATAAGTGATTTTCCACCATAAAAGGTGCATTGCGACATTTTACACCTATTTTGGTTTTTCTTCAAGCACATTTCCCACATGCGATGATTTTCAATATTTATACAGTGTCCATTTTCATACACTGCATGGATCCGAACTGTGACCGGTCCCAATTGATTCAGATAAACGATGTTCTACTGTAATTATAGTAACTGCAAGTACTTCTATTATTCAAGTCTAATTAATTTTAAATTAATTCATGTACCAAAATGATCTTAATTGGTTTTGACCAAGAAGTATTCATGTGAATGTGTTCGAGAGCAGTTGTTTCCTATTGAATGCACCCATAGGATAACAGATTTTGGTTACTTTACTGTTTTTACAGTATAATTTCTGGATGAATTTAATTTGTTGAGCGTGAGCATCCACATAAGATGCAGGCACTTTACTGCTGGCGTATGAATAAACTTACTAGTATATAAGCTGAGTTTGAAATTTTAAAGGTTTCTTCTACAAATTTAGCGTTATTACATATGGAGTTTTGTCCTCAAATGAATTTCCCTGATCATGTTCTCCCCTTGTGAATTAGAAAAGTAAAATATGTTAAATAATTTTTTTTAGTTTTGTGATTTATATAAAGTAATTAAATACAATATATGTTTTCAGCTTTTAGGTACAGTTATTGCATCTTTTGTACTTCGTCGTCATTTAATGGTGTGGAAGATTTTTTCCCCCAAATTAATCTATGAAGTTATAGGAGTAATTGTCACTATGTTTTCTGTTAGTTTTAGTCATTACTTTATAATTAAAGTAACTTCTTTGTATCATAAACTCATTAGAATGAATCTCAATCAAATGTTTACTTCTAAAGATCAGTAAGAATAGCACCCTAATATGAATGTATTTCATTGTTGGTTATGATAAGAAATCAGTACTGTAAAGAAATAATTAGTTTGTTTACATGTTAGATTTTTATAAATAATCGTTTAATTTTATATTTAATAAAACTTTTTATATCAAAATATAGTTAAGAGTTTGTTCCACACATATTAATAATAATACTTGTCCTTTTTCTAAACTGCTATAAAAATACATAAATTGGAAAAAAAAAGTTTCTAACCAAATATAAATTAAAACGTTTATTTATGAGAAAATAGTTTTGTGCGAATTTAAAAAAAATAAATACAGCTATTTACAGAGTTGGTTTCCGATAACAGTTTAGGAACCACAAATCCATTTACTGCATACGACAAGTAGGCTCTGTAAGAGAAAAAGGGAGTAATGTTTTTCATATAGGATCGCAGAAATTACTAACAAGGGGAGGGCATGACATGAGAATTCATTTGGGAACAAAGTTCCGCAGAATAGTAGTACTCCTTTAGTGTGTTCAACCCTCAAAATTTCATACATACTGCATAATTTATTCATGTGCCTGTGACAAAGTAGCTTAGACGGTAACATACCTGCCTTTCATGTGTACACTCAGGGTTTGAATCTCATGCTCGAACAGCTGTTTTTTTAATTCATTAAAGTAAGACTTAAATGATATTTTAATTATAGAAACTATTTTATTTTGTATTTTAAAAAGTAAAATAGTTAATGTTTATTAGTCATTTTTTGAATAAATTTATTTTATTGCAAAAATAATAAATAGCTATCCGAGTGGGAGCTTCAAACCCTGAGCATCCATATGGAAGGCAGGTGCATTACCAAATAGGCTGCTTCACTGCAGGCACTTGAATAAGCTAAGTGTGAAATTTTGAGGGTTATTTTCTCTGAATTAGCTGTCCATTAATCGCTGTTAAACCAAGGGTTTAACACCTTAAAAGAGTATTACTATTACACAGTCTCTCTTGTCCCCAAATGAATTTCCCATGCTGTGCCCTTCTTTTGTAAAACAAAAATTCTGATCTGCTTTAACCATTTACTATTGTTTAAAATGCTTACCAATATTTTCAGTAGATTTATTAAAGTGAATTTTATCTGAAAGACTATTCATTCTTGAAAGCCTCTTCTCTTGCTTAAGAATGGACTGGAATGTTTTCAAATCTTCAGCTTTCTGCATCCATTTGTTGACCTATTGAAATGTGTTACAAATATAAAATTTAAATTTATGGAAATCCTCAAATGTGCCATTGTGAAAACAGTTACTTTGACACCATCTATTAGTATTCAAATAGATGTTCTGTTTTCAAGTTATGCATACGTACATTGATCGCCCAATGTTACTTGCAGATCATTGCAAGGGACACACAGAAAATACATAATAATTGACACATGAATTCATATATCTATTGAACATTTAGATTTAAATTGACAAAAGACATTTTTTTAATTGCATCTAATAAGGATTATATATATTTGTATTCATAAATGAAGCTCAAACTCTTAAAAATATAATTTAATGACATAATAAATAATTATAATACCTCAGTATATAAGAGGTCTTTTCGAGGTCCAGGTAATTCTTCTGAAAAACACAGTTAAAAGGGAATTAAACAAATACTTTCAGTAGGGACTGAATTTAAAATGTATTCTTTTATATTGGTAAACTATTGGACATCTTTTGTTAAATATACCTGAAACTGCCGGAACCATTATTCCTAGAGATTTTTGATAAAGGTAGCTGGCATCATCATAACAGCCATCATTGACCTATTAACATGTACAACATTTACATATATTTTTAAAAAATATATATTAGTTAAGGATTTATAAATTTAGAAAAATCTTACTAGAGATTCAGCTTGTTGAGCTAGAAAAAAGGCCTTTTCAAGATTAGGGTTGCTTGCAACTAATTGATCTAGAAAACACATAAGATCAATTAATCTATGAAGATTGAAAGTAATTATTATTTTGTATTTCACCAGTTTATAAATTTATATTTTCCATACCTATTGTAGGTGTAGAAGTTACTGAATTTGTTTCTTTTATGGATTTTGAAGTACTAGCTTTTGATAATTTTTTCAGTTCTTCAGCTCTACTAACGTATTCTAAGAGCTAATTAAAGAAAAAATTATAGTTAAAACTAACAAATTACATAAAAATTTTCTTCAATCAACATAAAAATAAAATTCTGAAAAGCCATACTTTTTTTCTCATCTCTCTTCGCTTGATTTGATCACTCTGATCTGGAAGGGAAAATAAAATACACTTTTAGAAAAATGTTCATTATAAATTCATGCATAGAAAATTGCATTTAATCTTCTCACCATAAAAATCATTCTTTGCCAAGTAAAACTTATTAAATTTCCTTTCTTGCTGTATCAATTGCAATTCTGTGCATTTTTAAAAATTTACTTTTGTACTGGATATATATTTTTCTTAAATTTGTTTTCATGATGATAAAATTTTCTCATGAATCTTTAATTCAAGGAAGAATACAGTCATCTTGATTTAATGAATTCATCAAGGCACAACATTTTGTTTAATTTAAGGTCCAAACAAAACTCCAATTTTTGGAAATTCTATAAGCAACCACACAAAAAGGTCCATAATTAGAAATGACACACTTTTTATTCAACAGCTAAAAATACTATTAGTGAATTATTATGAACCAGTACATTGGAAATATTAAAATACTAATTAATGGAAGTTTTAAAATCTTTTTGATTTCTGAGTTGAAAGAGATACTTTTCGTGGCTATATGCAGAGAAGAAAATACTGTATCATTTACTTCCTGCTGCATAAGAGAGAGAGAAATGTGTTTTCACATTTTTTAAACAATGTAAAACATTAGGAAATGTAACAATTTTAATTGGAGTTTTATTATCAATATCTGCATTAGAATTGTTATTCATTGGCACCGACAAATCAACAATTTCCTCAAATTCATTTGCACAGATAGGTAGTCCGTCGTAATAATTAAAATTTTAAAGTAGCCCCTGGGTTGTGGCGTGGGATGAAATAAGAAAGGAATTTTTTGTCCTACTCAAGACTCATACGATAGGTTACATTCATGACTCATCTGCATATGTAAAGTCTAATACCGGTCTTCACCTTTTCTCGTTGAAAACAAGAAAGTTTTTCTGTTCTGGACAAAAAAGATATGTCATTTGAAAATTTTTTTTTTCAGCTGCTGAAATAGTTTTGGGTTTATTATTTGTTATGTAGGGTCCTTTTGCCTCCATTTTAATCGGGGTCCGATTGTATATATATATATAATTTCAAACAAGTTAGAAACATATACAGAAATATTCAGAATAAAGATGTTATTTATTTTATTCCTTTAATTAAATTATATTTAAAAACAAATCTAACAAAAATGACTTAATTATGTATCAAGTTTTTTTTTGTTTAAACTCATAATTCAAAATTAAAATTGATTAAATTGAGGAAAAAAAAAACACCCTACAAATTACAATTATATAAAGTTTTACTGAGAGAGTGGTAAAATATTTTTTTCTAAGAATACTTCCAATAGACAATGTAATAATATTATTCTATACTTTTCTTTCACTATTGCAATTAAAAAAGTTGTTTCTATAAGTTTAGATAAACTTACGGAAATATATTTAAATTTCAGCTTAAATACCTTTTCTAATCTCAAGAACAAGTCTGTTTGACTTACTAGGTATATGAGGCACCAAATAATCTAAAGCTTCACTATACAGTTTAATCGCTTTTTCAATTTCACCTCCAGTATCTGCTTGAACTGCTTTTTGGACAAGATCTACCTAAAAATAAATGTTATTTACATATGAAATAAGAAATTTTTATATACTTGCAACAAAGCTTAAAAAATATTCTTAGCTATTAAACATTAATGGTAAAAATAAAAAGTATAATCACATTTTTTTCATTTATTAATAGCTAAAAGCCTTTGGTGATATGTTAAAGTCAATATAAATGACATACATGTAGTAATGGGGTTGTGCTCATGTCATATTCAAAAATGAAACATAACACAGTATGAATATTTCTAACAATACAAAATTTAAGTTGATTGGTTTTATTGGCACAAGGGCTATATTTGGATAATCTGCTTCAAATCTGATTAATATACTAGTAATCAAATGTATCATTTAAGTTATATTGCAAGAAATGGATATGGAGAAGATCACAAAAGGTGTGGCATTAATTGCATTATATTAAAATTTGACAAAGAGGGTAAAAAATAAGGAAACACTGCTTGGACATTCAAGGATAAGGGCATAACACATGTTTTTTGAAAAGCATTAATTCCTAGGGAGTAAGAAAATATACTCATATACCACAGGGTTATAAATCCTGTGCTTACTTAAAAACGTAATCCATTGACAGGAAATTTCAAATGAGTTATTTAAGTTTAGTTAAATTAAACTATTAAAAATGTTAAATGCATGTACAATGCCTAAAAATTTTAATTCAATGGGAAACACTTAGTAAATGAATGTATATATTTCTTAAAAATAAGTTATTCTTATTTTTTTAACACTTAAAAAACTATATCTATTTTGCATATATATTTAATATATTTTTTTTCAATAATATTATACTATCTAATGTTAAATGAAAAATTCTGAGCAACGTTAAAATTCATTAATTAACCCCTGTCAATCTGAATAATATATTATGTCCTTAACTAAATATTTACATACACATTATAAAAAACTAAGACATGAATTTGAAAATTGCATCAATTTTCAAATTCATGTCTGTTTTTTAAAAAGTGATCAAACAGGACACTATTTCAAAACACATATCATATTCTTTTAACACAAAGATCAAAATTTACAGGCGTGTGTTATATGCCAGGTATAAAAATGATAATAAAAAAAAAAAAGGGAAAAGATGAGCATATAAAAATATGATGTTTACATATGAATTTACACACATTTAAAGGCTAAACTAACGGTGCTAACTGTGTCAGCAATTTCTTTGTATTATCCATTAGATAGGATTTAGACACCTGGGTGCTTTTACCAAACATTTATTATCCAAAATTTTACACTGTTTTCATTTATCTCATTCACGTGAATGAAAACAACTTTCAGGAGAAATTAGATTTCAGCATTGATTTTCTTTTAAAAATAAAAATGGATTATTTAATGTTGTATTGTCTACTAAGCAAATGAGCACTATGATGAAGTGAGATATTTAATGACCTGTTGTTTTCATCAAAAGATAAGAGCATTGCACATGCACATTTCAGGTTTCTTCATAAAGAAACAGGGCATGTTATATGCTGGAATATCGAATAAATAAGATAAATAAATGTGTAGTTATTACTATTTTTTTTTTGGTTTCACATTGAATAAGAATTTTTAATTAAAAGAAGATAGAGGGTGAAAAGCCTGCATACTTAAATGTTTGATGACAACAAGTTATTTTAAGTGTTAAAAAGAAATACATGATTAAAAATGGACCAATGGTTTAAACTTAATATTCAATTTTTTTTAAATATACACTTTAGAATTAAATTATAGAGCTGGAAAATAAATGTTTTACACAAGAACTCAAGTTTTCTAATTTTTCATGCAAAATATGACACAACTTACTCCTTTTGAATATGTTTCAGGTGTAGGCATATGCTCCATATCAATATATGGATGATTAAAAAATTCGTCAAATGTTATTCTTTCATTTGGGTCTCTACGTAGTAAGCTTAAAATTAACTCCCTACATTTTTCTGACACTTGAGCACCATATGGAATCTGAAATAAAAGATATTTTTCTACAATAATAATAATAAAAAAGCATTTACATAAAATTTTTGTTCAAGTCTTTCCCTAAAAAAGTAACATCAAAACTCTAAAACTTGTCATTTATTAATACACTTGATTTTTGGAAAGTAATTTTTTTTTGTTTATCTCATTAATAAATTTCATGGGGGGGGGGGGGAAATGAAAATATCAAACTGGTATTTTGACAAGCATTTTGTCACTAATACTTTTGCATTGATTAAATTAAAGCAAAACATCCTAAATACACTGAATTTCAAATGTAGCTTTATAAATTTGAATCAGATATGAATACAATTTTGGAACCATTTCTAAATAAGCAACAAAAAAGATATTCTAATAATTAAATTCAATATGACAACATTTAAAATTATCATCTTAATAATAGTATGAATTGAATAAAATTCACACACATATAATAAAACAATAGAAAAAAAACTTCAATTATATAACATGAATAAAAATCATACCAATGTAAATATTTGATAGATGTTATTTTGTTTGATATTTGAAATGCATATAATGAATTTAAGTATTATTAACATAATGTATTACTGTAAAAATAATCATAACTATGCATGAAAATACATTTATTTACTTCAATTTCTTTGTTGCTCTTTATTTTCTCTGCAAGTTCAGAAAAAGTATGAGAAGAGAAAGGAGCTTGGCCAAACAGACATTCTGAAATACAAATTGATTCTATTAAAAATGTAATAATTTATGTATAAAACTAAAGATGGAGCTGATAGCATTTGAAAGAAATATGGCATCATATTGAACACCAATGTATTTTTATTCTTTAAAAACTTTTATCAATAAAGAACAAAAAGACTGAATGAATGATACATATAAAATGAAACGACCATGCATGATTGGATTTTTCTTTTTAATATTAAATTTCAAGTTCCAAATCTTTCCTTTTTATTTGAGGTAATCAATTCAAAACAAAAGTTTTGAAGTATATTTAAGAAAATGAAAATGGAAAAATGTTAATACACAGATGGAACAATTCAATCTGCAAATTTCAAAACTTTCATTTTCATTTAAAAGAAAATACTAGAATTTGCATTTTACAAATAACATAAGAATTGTGAAGTAAAAGTGTTAATAAACAACATAATTCAAATTTAGAATTGAAAAGCCTATCTTAACATCCTTTTTAAAATTCTTTATAATACGAGGGAAAAAAAAATGAGACAGTAAAAACTCAAATGCCATATACTATGACTGTCAGAAACTGTCATAATACAAAATTTTCATTGAAAAAGCATAAAAATAAATAACAATCATTTATCGGTGGTGTGATGTTTAGTTATTTAAAAAAAAATCTTTACCATACAATATAATTCCAACAGACCACAAATCAACACGGGCATCATAGTGATGCTTTAAAAGAATTTCAGGGGCCATATACAAAGGAGATCCACGAAATGAGGTAGCTTCATCATCAGAATGCAGATATTGAGCTAGACCAAAATCTAATGCAAGAAATAAAAAGCTTTCTTTTAACATAAAGATACATTTGAATCTTGATACAAATTGCTTACATTTTCTTAAATCAAATTTAATGATATTTAAACAAAGAAATGTCAGATTTTTAAAACAATATTGAGTAGTATTTTTAGGCAACTTTCAAAAATTTACAATAAATAAAATAAGTTAAGTTTATATACATATCTTTTTACTCCTCACAATATATATATCATCCCTTCCACTTAAAAGCTTTACTTTCCTGCTTCTTTTAAACTTAGAAATATATTTCCTTCTTTTGGATATTATTTACCTTCTCATCTAAGAGGATTACATCTAAAAACGATAAATTTAATTTAAATATAGTTTCTTCAGACATTTTTTTTTAATCTTCAGAAGGAGTTGCTATCTCATAGCATAGCTATAATTTTCAAATGTAAATTTACATTTAAATTTAATTCTAAGACCATTCCCAAACTTAAATAATTTTACAATTGTAGGGAAGATAATTATTTTCTCAGAATTTTCCAGTACATTTACAACTAAGCAGAAAATAAATCATATGCTAAACAAGATATTGAACACAAATTTTTTACATTAAACATAATAACACTAATATAATTTCAAATTGATTCTCAACAAGTAATATAAATTTTTTTTTTTTACAGTCAATTCCTACATAGGTCAACAAAAAATTTTTTTATTTTAATCACTTTTTATTAAATAATTACAATTAATATAAATATGTATATACATATGACAGAATCAGAATATTAAATGGCAAAATAGAAAGCGATTTTCCTTGGAATTTTCCATTTTCCTTTCTATATATGGTGTTGGGACTCTTATTTTTGTTTGTTACTATTTATTCATTAACCCTCTAAGCGGTCTGCACTTAAAGTCTTGCCATTCTGGAGATGCTTCGAAAATGCACCGCATGTATTTTTTCGCCGTCAGGTGAGGTTTTCAAAAGCGGTTGAGCTGTATTTTTAAGAATGTGGCTCGGCAGCTTTTGGGAATCTTGCTTGAAGGCAGAAAAAGCATCTCTGGAATGACGGGATTTTATATGCAGACCGCTTGGAGGGTTAAATAAATTGAATTATTCCAATAAATTAATATGGTAAAAGAAATCACATTCTTAGAAATTAGGCCATCCTAGGTGGGATTTGAATCCATGACTTGGATTGGAAGTCCAACACGCTATCCATTGCGCTACAGGGACACAAACAATTTTCCTTTCTATATATGGTGTGGTATTATTATTTTTGCTTGTTACTATTTATTCAGTAATTAAATGCAATTAATGAAATAATATTTGAAAAAACTGTATTAACATCAAGTGCCATCCACTACAAATTTGAAAATTTTTTTTGAACCTTGAGTGGATGAATAAAAAGTATTTTATTAACAATCGAAAATTTGAACAAGATATATATATAAATATATATAGGGAGAGTGTGAACTAATAGTAGAAATTGTGAAAAAGAGAGTTAAATAACTATGCTAGAAAAATCTTACCACCAAGTTTAAGCACAGGATTTGTTCTGTTACTCAGTAAAATATTTTGTGGTTTCAGATCCATGTGAGCAATACCTTGGGATCGCAGAACTTGAAGAGCTTTTGCTAAATAATAAATTAAGACAAAATCATCATTTTCAAACCATCCAATTTAACAAAACACAAACATTTCTTGAAATTTTAGTAATTTTAGAATACTGTTTTTAGCAAATCAGTATTGTATAAAAATTCATACAAACATTTTTTATAAGAACAAGGCTTTGAGAAGTTTTAAGTGTAGATTAGTGCACCCCTTGGCAAAGTTGACATTTTTTCCTTATGACTACTAAAAGTGGTCACAAAATTATTGATTTGCATCGATAAATATTTGTGAATAACAAAACAGAAAATTCAAAATAAAATAATAACAATATAAAATACAAATACTAACATTTATAAAATAATTATTGGAATTCAGTGAAACATTTTAACACTAAGTAATAAGAATTATCTAAATTCTAAAAGAACAAAGAATTTGAGTAAGAATTTTGATTATGAATAAAAATGATTTCTTTTTATGATCATCAAGAAAGATCAACACTTTTCATTGAATTGTTGTTTTTGTGCAACATTTTCCACATGAAATTAGATATTTATAATATAATTGAATCTAAAATGATTAAGTTTCAGTTTTACTCAAGAAGCTTGTACTCTAACAGTAATTTCCAAAGAAATGAAATCACAGTTGGCCTTTTGAACTCTACACCTTAGTGATTATGTCTTTTCTTAAAATATCTACAAATACAAAATGAACAGAATTAAATTTCCACCTAATTCGTTTTGGTATTCATTAATTGTTAACTTTTCTTTTTGCCTTGCTTTTTTTAAATGGGAAGTTCAGTTAATTCCTCCTTTCAATAACAGAGCACATCAGTTTTGCATGCTATGTTTCAATATTTCTTGAAACTTAGGTAATAAAAACAATTATATGTAATCTTTATTCAAAAAAAAAAAAATTGCTGCAGTCAGAGATATAGCTGTGTTTTCATGGTATGATATCTTTTATATGACAAAAATTTGTTGCAATGGATGTACATTTAAGTTTAGGTTATGAAGCACATGAAATATAGCATATGTCATTACTGAATGACATCTTGTCTTTAGATTAATAATTATGTAGATGATAATAATAATGATGGTACCGTTGACCAATTTGTCAAACAGCAAGACATTGCAATACGCAGCCAAATAGTACAAATCTCTCCTCAAGCATGTACAAACACAATAATCATGCTTGGACATACAACAGCAACATTTGGGAATGTCTTTTGATTTGTGAAATTGCTTGATGGCATAAATACATAAGTACTTAATAGTGCTCTAATAATAACTTACCCAATTGTTGTAGAAATTTATGAGCAACAGATTCTGGTAATCGTTTTTTTGATCGAATGAAATTTGACAGATCACCACCACTGCAATACTCCAGTATCAAAAAGATAAATGTATTATCCCACTGAAAGAAACAAAATTATTACAGGCATTTTAAACATATAATATTCTGATACACATAAACCTCACCACAGCCAAATTTGCACCACGTAAGTCATGCCATGATATCAAAACAGCAAAAGATGAACAAAAAATTCATACATGTTTTATCCCCCCCCCAAAAAAAATCAAAACAGTCAGATTTTGGTAGAAAGTGACATGATTTATTAGATGCAAATTTGGTTGCCTTGATGCTAATACATAAGTGCCAATACTTAATGAAATAAATGATTAAATAACAGTTCAGCTTCTATTTTTAAATGCTATCATTATATAAAATCTATTTACCATAAAATCCAGCTTATAACGCACACTTTTAAGATAAAAAATAAGATTGAAATTTATGGGAACACATTATACGCCAGGTATAAAAATGATAAATTTGAAAATAAAAGAGGTGATCATAAAAAATATTAAGACTTTTACATATATAGAAGTATTGTTTATTTAAAGGAAATAACAAACCTTATGAACTTAAAGGGCAGTACTACTAGAAGTATATACATTTTTTAAAACATAGAATAATACTTAGAATAAATGACTTTAAAACAAAAACATAAGAGTATTGAGCACATACATTTCAGGGTTCGGAACTTACGAACTACCACAACCGTATTGTGGACAATAAATGAAATGAAGCACATGATTGCCAATTCAGTGACTGCAACACATGCGAAACCAGCAGGGGGGCAACTTTGCGAGTTATTTTGGAATTGTGATAATACGTAAATACCCAGGGATCTTTGTAAAGACCGGGGTCCACATTATACAACGAATATGCCTAAAAATTAAAAAAATGCAGCTTGAAAGTATAAATGTGTGTTATACACCAGATTTTATGACAATTTATTAAACAGTCCTAAGTAAACTGAATTGAAAATGGGAAACAGAATTATATATAGTTCTGAATTAGATCATTCAACTTGACAACTCAAAAATAAATGAATGTTTTTAATTAAAATTAAGAAATTATGAATGAATCACAAAATAACATAAAAGAATGTAAGATAAAACACCTGAAAGTCTTTTAATTCTACAATGTGAGGATGCTTCACTTTTTTTAAAATCGATATTTCTGTGATCAAATTTTCTACAGAAGACTTTGTTAAAGAGGACTTGGAAACGCATTTTATAGCAACTACTTCTCTTGTATCACCCTAAAAAAGTATTTAAAACAATTATCACTTTATAAATTTAATGTTATATCAGAAGATATTTAAAAAATAATACATTTATTTTACATTGATGAAAGTAATTATAATCATTACCGTTCGGTATGCTTTATATACTGTCGCATAAGAACCTTTACCTAATTTTTCGGTAAATATAAATCCGGACAAAGAAGGCATTAAAGCCATTTTATGAATTAATTAGATTTAGTTAAGGAATACTTATTTCAGTATTCCACAGTTTAATGTAATCAAGAACTTTGGAAATTAACAAATTTCAGTAATTGATATTTCTCTGAAATTTCAGACATTGTCTTTTTCTGAAACTAAAACAACATATTTTTAAGAAATTTAGTATTGTTGTTCATGTAGTAGCTAAGAAAACGAAACGGAAATCACATTCAGCATCATAAGAATCTCGAATTTGTGAGACCCCTTGTGGACAGACGAAAATAAACATCAAAAGTTGAGTTGTAGCACTCCTTCATAATCATAGTATTTTGTAATAGTTGAGCATGGCTCTTGAAGACATTAATGTTAACAATTTCTAAAATAGAACAGAAAAAGAAAAAACACCCTTATTATCTTCAACCAGCGAATCTGGAATTGACAAAGTTTTCTCATCAAAATCTAAAACGATCATTGATCCACATAAAATCAACACCAAGAATACATGGGTATTCCAAATCCTTCAACACATGAAACAACCAAGGTTTTTCGAATTGCCTGATGCGAATATTCAATTCTACAATTCCTATATTTTGGCATTTCGCTCCCTGTGCTGTGATTACCTGGGCTCGCGATTTTTTAATTTGCTTATAAAAAAAGTATTTTTTATATACTTCTTCCGATATAAATGATTTATCTGCTCCGGTGTCCCATAGCGCTTTCAAAAATGTGTTATTTAATAAAATAGGAACGTGGGGAAGCTCTACGGGTGATATACATATCGGAGAAAGCTTAATTGGTATATCCCCTGCCGATTCCTTTTGATTATGAACTTCATTAACTTTCACAACATTCAATCGTCCCCTTTGCATCCTATCACCTCGACTGAAATTTTCACTCGAACCCCGATTTCTACGGTCCCCTCTATTAAAATTATCATTTCGATCATTTCGAAATTGGTATCCCCTTTCGCGTTGAATCTCTGATCATCATTCTGAAATCTATTCCTCCTCTCTGACCACTTATTACTTTGACGGCTATTCTCATACGTACCTCTAAAATCATTTCTGCCATTATTTGGTCTACGTCCAACCTCAGAATTTCTCCAGTTTCTGCGATTAGCATCAAAATTAGGCATCCTATGCGCGTTTTGACCCCGTCTTTCCACATTATCACTATTCTGCGAACCCCTTTTTAATTTGTAAGAATACCTCTCTTCAAATTTAGCCAATATTT
>BMAV01014869.1:103069-120734 GCA_019973955.1 Trichonephila inaurata madagascariensis
GAAATATTCAGTTATATCTGCAACATTTGATTTCAGAATACTTGTATTCGGAAGTCTAATTGCAGAATCAGTAGAGGACTGATTTTTAGATACATCATTTTCAGTAGTATTTCATCTCTTAGAAATATTTGTTTCTCACAGCAACCTGATAACGCATTTGCCTTGACATTTTCTCTACAGAAAAAAATTAATGATAAAGATTTTAAGTTATATAAACTATTTTTAAAGCAAAAATTGGCCATGAAATTAATCTTAATTAATTAATTATGTGAGAACTCAAAAAACTCTAAACATAATCAAGCAGAAATTATTTTAGTAATGAAAATTGGAATTAATAACCATTTCAAACTAAAAGCTTAAAAATTTTTTAATTAATTCAATTTAAGGGTGGAAAAATACTTTAAAATGAAACCGAAACCAAAATCATAGCTCATAAAACTTCAAATATCTTAAAAATTAATTTGCTAACAGATATGAAATTTCGTGGCAAGCTTCTCAATGATATGTGCCACTAGATTTGCTATTTTTTTAATTTCTGATTATTTTCTTCGAGTTATTATGTGAGTTGTTGAATTCATGATTAATTTGTAAAAATACTGGAAAGCATCTGTCATTTAATATCGAATTGGGTCATTTTTAGATAGTTCTATGAGATATTTTGAGTTTCTTTTAGCACTTTATGACCATCACTATATGGACTCTGGTTATTACAAGATTTTTTGGTGAAAGTTAGAGCAATCTATTATGAATAGGGAATTTACTTGGTCCTCTTCTTTAATAGCAGTAAGAGATTCAGAAAAAGGCGAAACTATACTGTTAAAGACTTAAACTTCATCGAGTAATTGTGTGTATTGAAATCTCTTAGCTTCGCCCTGATATCATTGCGAAGAATGTTACTAATATAAATACTTTTCTGTGCGATGCTCATGCGCGAAGCATGAAATTACACAGCTATTTTAATAGTTTCTATAAAAAGGTGAAAAAAAAAAGGAAAGATGGAGGGAAAATACTGAAATTAAAAGCTCACTATTTTAAAATTCCTGAAACTTTAGAATAATATACATTTTTAATATATAACAAAAGGTATACATTTACAAAGTATTCTAAGGCGTTTTCTTCTCTGGAAAAATCGAAATTCATTCATTTCATTATTCTCTCAAATACACTGCTGGCCACACAAAATGCAACACCCTGAAGGAGGCATGCAAACAATGTGAAATTTACATCATGCGTTAGTGGCGATGAAATATGCAAATCATTGACATTACAGCGAAGAAACAAATCACGGGCGACCGTAGGGCCACCCGCGAGCGTTGTATAAGGTGATAACAGATTGGTGATTTGAAACATGATAATTGTTTTTTCAAGCAGTTTTTTGTTTTTGTTTTTGTTTAAGCTGTTTACTTGTTCTTTGTGGAAGACATCGAGGGTCTTTCGATCAAGTTTCTGATTTCGACCGAGGAAGAATAGTAGCCGAAAGGGATTGCGGATGATCTTTTAGAGCAGCGATTCTCAACCTGTGGCCCACAGAGCCTTTTTAAGTTGCACGATCATATATGGTCCATTACTCTGAGAAATTTACTTATTTAAGAACATTGTATTAAAAATTTGTTGGGAAATTCTTTGTCAAGAAATCAAATACTGTATCAATTTGGCTTTTGCTGTCGGTGTCGTACAAGTGCGAATTGATATTCTCTTTCTATTTGGAACGGTTACGGTTAGTGATAACAGACAACAGTGGAGTAGTGACCATTTTATGGGTGGAACTAATTTTTAACTATCTTTCATATCTTGCAAGCAAAAAATATTCGCAAACAATAAATCGCTTCAAGAAGATTGGGAGGTAGACTATTTTGTAGTGAAAAACAAACATGAATCAGTAATTGTTTGATTTGTCACGAAAGGGCTGTATTTAAAAAATATCAATAAACAGGAATAATTCAATCTCACTTTTCCTCGAAAATCTCTTTCAAGAGGTGATAAACAGACTTTCTTGAATAATCTATGCAACAGCAACAAATTGTTTTGTCAGTGGTAATATCACAGGAGTAACAAAGACATCCTATGAAGTTAGTTATGTTATTGGTAATCATATGAAACCGTTTATTGATGCAGAAATTGTAAAGGAGTGTTTCTTAAATGCTTATAATTTAGTGTTAGTGACAAAAATAAAAAAAATATAAAAAAATAATAATTAAAAAAAGCAAACAGGAGTTATATTTTGATCAATTTTCCACATTTTGAATTTACAATGTTATCTTGGTCTTAAAGAATCTCCCCCTTCCTCATTTATCTTCATGTTGCGGCCCACGTGAAATAGCTGGCATATGTATGCGGCCCAGCAGAAAAAGAGGTTGAGTATCCCTACTTTAGAGAAATCGGTCAACGTGTTGGACGAAACCAAGCAACTGTGATGCTGATCTGTCATCACGGGATGCAGGAGGAAACGACGGACCAACGTGATCGATCACCTCGTTGCACCCCTGCCCGTGATGACTGGCATATTGTACGCAGGGCAGTGATGGATCACGTAGTCACATCACGAACCATTGCACAACAGATTCAGTTTGTTACGCATCATTTGGTGTCCGCTCGCACCATTCAACGCCGTTTGTAGCAGAGTGGAATGTCCACAAGGCATACATTGCTTCGTTTACCCTTGACTGGAAAACACTGCATTTGCGCCGTCAATGGTGCGATGAACGGTGAACACGGACAACGGGATTGAACGACATTGTGTTTACTGACGAATCCCGCTTC
Organism: Trichonephila inaurata madagascariensis; assembly: GCA_019973955.1. Taxonomy (NCBI): domain Eukaryota; kingdom Metazoa; phylum Arthropoda; class Arachnida; order Araneae; family Nephilidae; genus Trichonephila; species Trichonephila inaurata. The sequence goes on from BMAV01014869.1 coordinate 105,830, forward strand.
AGCCTGAAACATCACGATGGTCGGATTCGAATTTGGAGACATCGTGGGGAGAGGCTGCTGAACTGTTGCGTTACGCATCGCCATACTTGTCCTGTACCCTATATCATGGTTTGCAGTGGTATTGGATGTCCCTACTGCATCCTCTAGTACGCATTGCCGGTACATTGAACAGCCAGCGCTTCATCTCTGAGGTGTTATAGCCCGTGGTCCTTCCATACATTCAGCGCTTGCCATTAGCCATATTCCAACAGGATATTGTGCGACCATACGTGGGACGCAATGTTCAAGAGTTCTTCTTTACCCATCATATTGAATTGCTTCCTTAGCCTGCTTGTTCTTCCGATCCATCATCAATCAAAAACGTGTGCTACATGCTTTTAAAACGACTGGCCTGGGATACACCACCCATTGCTACACCGGATCCACTTTGGCAATATGTGGAAGCCGCATAACCTGCTGTACCCCAAGGATTCTTCCAAAACCTCTTTGATTCTATGCCGAGGCGTGTGGCAACGGTTATAGCGAAAAATTGCGGTTACACTACTACTAGTTTTGCCATCATCCACATGGCGCAAGAGGCTGTAATTTTAACCGTTGGATCTTTGTACAACATGTTATTTATCAAATAAATTTCACTGTGATATATCTAATCCCTCTTAGTGTTGCATTTCGTGTGGCCAACAGAGTAGATATAGAACTTTTCAGAGTTATCGAAAAAGGAGATTTTTAATTGTTTATCAGAATTATAAATGTTGAATATAGTATTGAAAATTTATTTTAGGTTCATCAAAAAAAGGTCGCTAAAAAGATGAAAAAGTATAATCATTTTTTTGTAATTATTGAAATATAATATTATATACATATTTTATATATTAATGTATTCGTATTTAAGGGAAAAAAGCATTTTTAATTTTTTGTGTTTAATTAAAGTATTATATAACTCAGCATCCAGCACGCAAAGGGGGATGGGTTCACTAGTTTTGAGAAAAAAAATCATATAACTCAGTTAAATGATAATTAGCATATTTCAGAAAAAAAGGAAAAAAAAAAAGATATCTTCCATCACATCATTAGATACTGTGACCACAAATTTCACAGTTTGACAGTGATTTTTTCACTAAAATGATCTTATTTAGCTGTGCTATTAATGATTGTCAGAAATCGAGCAAAACATTTTACTAGTTTAGTTAAGATTAACGCAGTTTGTTTGAATCAGGTTTTGAGAACATGATTTCACTTTGCTTTGACCAATCTATAAAAAGAAAAAAAAAAAAAAAAACTATATGATATCCCAGGCAAGTTATTTCAAAAGATTACCATTTGGTTAAGATTCCCAAAATGGTATACCACTTACTACTTACGTATCTATAACTTATTGGCAATTTTTTTTTTTGCAAAACACCTTTATATTTTAAAAATCAAATACCCTAACAATACCAATTTGAATTTAATATACCGTAAAATCTGGCGTATAACACGCACTTATACTTTCAAGCTGCAATTTTTAATTTTTAGGTATATTCGCCGTATAATACACCCCCCTTTTTTTTTCGAAGAAACCTGAAATGTACGTCATAATGCTCTTAAATTTTGAAGTAATTTATTCGAGGTATTATCCCAGGCTTTTGAAAAAAAAATAGTGCACATAAAATTGCCTTATGCACTGCAACCCTTTAAGTGCATAAGGAATGTTATTTTTCTTTTAAGTAAACAATATTTCTATATATATAGGTCTGACTTTTTTTTTATGCTCATCTTTTTTTTAAAGCTCTCATTTTTCTACCCAGCGAATAACGCGCACTCATGAATTTCGATCTTATTCAATTCCTACTATTAGCTCACACTCTCTATATATTTATTTATTTATCTTTGTGGGATTTTCAATCGTTAATAAAATACATTTTAAATCGCTCAATTGAGTTGAAATTTTATATACATGATTATTTTGGATGACAATACAGTAATTTAATGACAATTAATAAAAATTAATTAATTAAAACTAATTTTTCGAAAAATTACAAGTGCAGCCACGTTAGCATCATTTTTGAAGACTTGGCTCAAAACTTTAAAAGATTTTTTTTCTCACATTTTAAAGCATTCAGTTGAACTGAAATTTTATATACACGATTGTTTTGGATGACAATACGATACTTTAATGATAGTTAATAAAAATTAATTACCACTTAATGTTGCGATTCTGTTATATGTATATACATATTTATATTAATTGTAACTATTTAATAGAAAGTAGCTAAAAAAATTTATTTTCTTCGTTGATCTAAGTAGGAATTGACTTGAAAAATGTTTTTTTTAAAATTTTTTTTATATTACTTGTTTGTGTTCAAAGTGAGCGTTATACACCGGATTTTACAGAAGGTAGCGTTTTTTTTTTTTTTATCAACATCATAATATCTCAACTGTTTCAATGATACTGAATATTGCTAAAAAACGCAAATGCATTATTATTATTATTTTTTTAATTTGATCGATTCCCCATTGAGAACTGATTTAATAATAATCATATTTTGATCTATAAAATGAATCTATAAAATGATATCTATAAATGAATACAACAATAGTTTTGGAATTCTAGATTGATAAAGTTTTGCCTTAAAAGGTTGCTATCGAAGCAATCATCTTAAATGAAATAGAAAATATACGCCATAGTTGGCAAATAAATGCTGAGATAAAAAGAAGTAACCCAGAAATGAAGAAAAAGGAACTAAGAAATTTTTCTCAGAATTTCTCTCTCTGCAGTTATAAATTAAAGAGCTTTCTTAACCGTCTAAATAGTTATTCTCAAATAATCAGTACGAAAGAAGCTGAAATTTATGAGAAATTTTCAATATCGCAAAATTATCTACTTATATTATCTTGAATTGTTATAAATTGAAGCAATTAAACATGATTCTGTTAAGCTATGATAATTACTGTTGATAATAAATGGAATTAATAAACACGGTATATTCTACCAATTAAATAATGTGATTTAACTTTCAGTTAACTTCAGCAATTTAATTAACTGAAAGACAAAATATTTATTAAACTAGCTGGTATACCTGTTCTTCGCACGTGTAAATTTAGAAATTAAACAATACAGATTGAAGGATAAAGAAGTTTTAATGAGTTAATTAAACGTGAAATGCAAATTAAACAAACAAAAAAGCTTCTTGCATATCTCAGCTGAACAACAACAACAACAAAACAATGTTTGTTAAATTTTAAGTCTGTAGATCTAATAGCTGATAAAAGGGATTTTTTTATTTATTTATAACTCCCTGTAACTCTCTTGTCGGTCGATTTTTGAAAACACCTTCCTAAGCTGATCTCTGCTCAGCAAAAATAACAGATTGTTACAAAATTTGTTGTAATGGATGCTTAAAATAGTGTAAATAATTTATAACTGGAAGTGTAATACGTTATTATTACTTTCTGTTGTATTTATTTTATGTTAAAATCTTGCCACCACCTCTCCCTTCTTAATATAGTTTTATTCTGAAATAAAAAAATAGTGATTACACTGATCAAAGGAATAAATTAAAAGCGAGTGCGCACTGATGCATGGTGTAGACAAAACAAAAAGTGAAAGTTTTGCTTCACACATTAAAGATAGAGATATATGCTGTCGCGGGTTTTTTTGCAGATGGCAGAATTTTTTCCTACTTTCTTGACAATTATTGTTATATTTTGGACAATTCACACAATATCTTTATAAATTATAGCCTATGTGTTATTCTGATGTATAAGCTATATTATTGTAAACAAACTTTACATACAAACATACAAACTTTCGTGTTTATATTATTAGTAAGGATTATAAAATGTTTGGCTGAAAATTAATGTTGAGATTAAATTATAACGTAGGGAGTGAGCTGTTACTAATGAGGCATTATAAAGCAATACGAAGTTTATTATCAATGATCCTCGTAATTTTCAACCTCGGTAAAGTGATGAGGACGATTCCTGAGCTGGTACCCACTCTCCAAACTACCACTCCACGCCAACGGGAGTACATTGGGCCACGACAGATATAACGTGTATCAGCCATTCTACACGGTGAGTCTTCAGTGACACCAGGGCTTGAACTCACGACACATTGGCCACGAGTTCGTGACCATAACCTCCAGACTACCACACCCACTAAATTACTGCATAATAAAAAAAATGTATTCGATAAATCGTTGAAAACGGCGATAATTTGACAAACGAAAAATTATGTTGTTCTTGTATTTATATGAGGATAAAAAGAATTCGAAAAGAAATGTTTTTTTCCCCCTTGCAATTTAGAGCACTTTTAGATTAAAAACAAAAATTCTGTTACATCTAATTGAAGGAAAAAACACAAAGCAATATTTTTTTAGGAGTATCAGTTGTTGTAAAACTTTATGAGATGGATAATAAAAGAAAATTGCTAAATTGAATTGCTGCATAAATAAAACAAAAGTACTGTGACCGTAAACCAGGGGTGGGCAGACTTTTCCAGAGTATAGGGGCTACTTCTAACTTTTCAAGGTGTTGCAGTCTACTTAGTGTCAGTGGTGAACACAAGGGGGGAGGTTCTACGAATCCGCACCCTCCCCTATAGTCCTTGAATTTTTTCCCCCGATTGATTATAATCCCATGTATGTAGTACGTTCATTCTTTATTGGACGTTGGAGTTCATACGCTCTCCTTCACTACACATGACTACTTTGTCCGAAGGACGCTTCCCCTTATTTCTCTGTCGTTGCCTAGATAACTTCGGCAACGCCACCGGCGTTCATCCTCTTCTCTTTCCTCTTACTCCAGGAAAAACAACCACTTTCCTCCGATCTCGTTCTCGAATCCTCTCGATCTCAGATCTCTGATCTCTCACAAAAAATGACCCTTTTAAACTTCAGGGGCGGGTCCACTTCAAGCCCCTCGTCATTTCTAATTGGCCAGCCCATTTAAGTTTGGACGTGGTCCTCGGACTCATTAACGTCCTATTCTTGCGGACCTAACAATAGCACTCTCTGGCCCGTCTTGAATGCACCGGTACCAGACAACCCATTTGAACATCTGGACCCTTTGTCCACCACGCTTCCATTGTTTTCTGAAGCCATTCTCCCGTCCTCCTCCTAGGCATCAGTTTCCTCAGTCAGACAGGCCTCGTCCATTGTCACACGGTGGGGGCACTTTTATGTCTATTACGACTTCCAGTCATAGTGTCGTGGCGAACCCGAGGCTAAGCAATAGACAATGACCACAAAGCCACGTGCACTGTCTCCGAGCCACCTGCTCTAATTTATAAAACTTGACATGAAGGGATGGGTGGGGGTCGTATCAATGCGCAGTCGTTACAATATATATAAATATATGTTGGCTGCGTATTGGGATATGATACGAGAATTGTAGACTTTCGAGATTTTCTCCACCCTCGTGAAATATTCTTATATCCACCATTGCCCAGTGTGATAGGTGTGGTGAGGCAAGGAAAAGGTCTGTAATATTTATTATAAACTCAAACTCTCAGTGGTGCAACAGCCCATGAGGGCCCAGGCCTACTGTGCCCATCCAAGTATACGTGACCATTGGACGCTGAGGAGCATGAGCAGATGTCCCGACCAGGAGGTCAGTCTGAAGTGGAACCCATAGTGTTTAAGTCCCCAAGCAAGCTTGGTAACCCTTTATCGACCCACTGGAATACTTATTATAACTAAATAATAAATACGGAATATGTGTACTTTTACCTACAGAACTAAAAAAAAAAAAAAAAAAAAAAAACTAACACTTTAAGACCGCGTTTAAGGCAAAACGCAGGATAATAAAATAAAAAAATAATAATATCAAAATAATAATATCAAATGATGCCTTTATTATCAAACAATTCACAAAATATATTAAAAAATAAAACATTTTTATCCAAAGTTAGTTTTTGTTGCTGTAGTCAGTAGAAGACTTATAGTCTGCATACTGTCAGCCAATCTTGAATATTTTGTTATATTATTACTGACGGCTAATCTACAGGCGGTCACTCCAAAGTGTCTTGGTGGACCACCGGTCAATCGCGATCGACGTAATCCCACCCCGGCTGTAAGCTATGGATTTCTTTTAAACGTGAATATTATACCCTGATAGAAATGAAACATTCTATAAACATAAATAATACAAACAATTATAACAACTTTCTACATGTCAGAGTTATTACATTGATTCTACTCAAAAGATACTCAGAAGAAGCAAATTGATCTTTTTAGAAATGGCGTATACAGAAATCTTCTATCGCGAATTCAGTAATCTAGAACGAATAAAACTGCAACGTCACAATCCATTTATCAGTTCCACTAAACATGTCTTAATGGAACTTGGCTTGTTTGTAAGAGTTTCTTGGAGTAAAAATAAGAGTTATTAAGTTAAAGTTAATCTTGTCAATTTGCAGTAAGATGAATCTTTTTTTTTTTCCGTTTTAGCGATTTTCCGTTTGATCTGATTCTGGTATGGGTAAGGAACTTCGAGGACTGAAAAAGTTGGGGTAGGTAAGTTAATTTTTGGCATTATTGAACGAAACTGAAAACATATAGAAACTTATAAAATATATAAAAATGTAGCGAGTATTTTATTAATACCCATGTGTTAACATTAGCATATCATTAATGAAATGCTGATTATAAAATTTATCTTATATATTTTAGACCCCGCCAACCTGTTTTTGGAACTAGGTAGTGATTTCATTAGCGCTATCCTAGGCTGTTATTAAAAATATTCTATTTTTATTCTAGTCTGTTATTAAAAAATGAAAGTCTGTTAGAAAAATATTCAAAGATTAATATAAATTCAGACAATTACTAGTATTATTTCATTTACTAAACAGTGAACTTAGGGGCATGCTTCATAAATGAATCGTTTCAATTTAACACGTATAATTAAGGATTGATTCGCTTAGCATTAATGAGATGAAATGTGAGATATATTTTATGTAGAAACAAGTAATATAAAATTTTTTTTAATAACCAATTGCTAGTTTGAATGGATGAATAGAAAGTATTTTATTAACAACTGAAAATTTGAATAAGATATATATATATATATATATATATATATATATATAGGGAGAGAGTGAACTAATAGTAGAGAGAGGAATTGAAAAAGAGCATGATTTGTGTGCATTGTTGTAACAATACCCACCCGGTTTGGCTAAGTTCGCATCGAAAAACAGGTTTTCGATGCCAACTTTTGTATTTGTTTTAACAGTTACATTGTTACAACAATAGAGACGAGTTTCAATTGGCGTCAGAAACCGGTAATTAAGTAAATTAAATTAATTAATTAATATTTGAAAAAAACTGTATTAACATCAAGTGCTATCCACTACCAGTTTAAAAAAAATATTTGAGCTTGATTGGTTGAATAGAAAGTATTTTATTAACGATTGAAAAAATTTGAACAAAATAAATAAATATATAAATATAGAGAGTGAGCTAACAGTAGGAATTGGAAAAATAGATTGAGATTCAAATGAAAATATGAATAGTTATTTTATAATAAATTTTTGTTCACAGGATAAGAGAATAAAAGACTATTTATATTAAAATTTTGTAAATTTCTTTTGTCTGAAAGATTTTTTCCAATTTTTTTTATTGTTTGACAACACAGATGACGTTAGCCTCAAAATAACTCATACAACACAAACTCTCACAGACATCTATTGGACCAATGAAAATTCCATTAGAAATCTAGTGCACTTTTTGAGAGCGCAGTAGGTGCCTATAAACATGTATATGCTTGCATAGAAACTTTTTCAATGGCTGGGAGCTAAAGAAATATGTCTCACTTAGTGCAGGGAAGGGCAAATAGCGGCCCGCCAAGACGATCAGAAAATCCACTTTGAACCGAGACTTTTTTCCGGTGAGCGATCAAAGATTCTTCTTGTATTTTTCACGATTAGGAAAACAGAATTCCTTTATTCTTTTGTTAGGAAAACAAAATACAGTCGGACCTCAAGTCGCTAAATCCCGGAAAAAAGTTCGTTTTATGGAAAATTCGTTATATAGAGGTTCATCTTTTAATATACTTTGTATAAACCACATAAAACAAATTTTAAATTCATTAACACTATGTATTAAAAAAGTAATTATTCACACTTTTTTTAAAAATTATATATGTTTGTTTTATGTATCTTACCCATCAAAAAACTGCAAGGAAAACAAGAAAAAAGAATGTCGAAGAATTCACTGAATTTTCAATATTAAAACAATAATTTTATACTAAATTTAATGAATTTTAAGGACATTTTATAATTTAAAGCATACAAGTAATATTAAACATACATTATTTTGTAATTAGAACATGGGGACACAGGACAACTCCACCGAGGGTGAAAGAGGATATCGAAGATCTTTCTAGTGAACTGGGCAATGAGGTTTAAAGGTTGCACTTCTTGGATGAAACGTCCAGAACTCTATTGCTCTCGGCGAGTTAGGATCTAATTAAACCAGTTCAAGATTTATGACCACCATAAAATGTATTAAAGAAAAAATAACTTGAAATTTTTTCAGAAACACTTAAAAAAAGAGAGAGAGCAGAAATTGAATCACGAAAGAAAAAGTTCTTTATATAGAAAATGCACTTCGCTATAGAGAGGTTATTTTACGAAGAAAATCCTGAAATGCTCAAGGTTCCAGGAAAAAATTCGCTATATAGAAAAATTCTCAATATAGAGGTTCGACTGTACTTGAAAGAGTTTCTATACAGAGATCATCTGCAGTGTTTGGAGGACGAGTTCTAATGCTCTCAGGATTTTTTAAAAATTGAACCTATATTCAATTTGCTCTGTTATCCCATTATTGATGATGTTGATACAGAACCTGAGGAGCTACATCATGAACTTATTCATTTGCAGTCAGATCGCAGTGTGAAGGAAATGTTCTATGCTGGGACATTAATTGACTTTTACAAATCTTTGTTAGCTGAAAAATTTTCACGTATGAAGAAATTTGCTGGGGAATCTTTCTTTATATTTTAGTCGAGATATATTTGAGTGTGAGCAAAGTTTTCTTGCATGAAGATTAACAAGAGTAAACATAGATATGCAAGTTGGCTGACATAAACTTGCAGGCTGTGATAAGAATCCCAACACTGATTTAAAAAAAAAAAAAAAAATAGGCGGGGGGGGGGGTGGGTTGGAAGAGAAACAGCGTGATAGTGTACATTTTGTCTTATTAAACTGATTTTAAAACTAAATGGGCTTGCAGCATAATACGAAATTAGCACAATAAATGAATTGAATAAAACTGTCCCTATTTTATTTAACTTATATTGATTATTATTATTTTTTAATAATGAATGCAATTGCTTTTTAAAAAGGTGTTGTCCTGCATCGTCCACTTCCACACAATGTGAAGCGAGAGCCAAAACAAGTTGCCCACCCTGACTTAGCGTACTTTATAATTTTCTTGCTGGAACATGATAATGTACACTGGTGTGAAAGAGTTGAGGAATAAATATATCTTGAAAGACTTTTCAAAAACTACTAAACTGTTTTTATTAAAAATGTTCAAATACAACGAAAAAAAATTATCTCATTAAATCCACTCTTTTAGTTCATGCAAGTTAGGAAAACTGCTAAGACGGGTACTTTAAGCACTACTCAATGCGGGTGTGTTTTTGCTCGTATTTTTGGGTTTAAGATTATTTTGAAACTATTGTAAACACTGGCACAAAGACAAGTCTGGATGATATATTACGATGGAAAGCAGTTGAGAGTTTTAGAGGCAGGTCAATCCCTCTATAGTAAGATATCTCAATGTGTCTCGAAAGGTGGTTTCCAGGTTACCGGTGTGATATCCCGAAGATCATATTTATAGGGTTGTGATATGGTCGTTCTATGGCGTCCACATCTTTGATTGTCAGCGTGAATTAGAGGTGTGGGATTCTCGAAATGAATCGACATTTTAAAACTCTTAATATGACTTTATTAAGAATATAACTTAAATTTCTAATAAATTAGATAAACTTATATTAAGTGAGAATAAACCAAACACACAGCTGTAGTTAAACCTGATCGCGTAACTTTGATCACTTATCTAAATAATTATATTATCCACCTACTTTCAATTCTGATAATATTACAAGTTCTAATATCAAATAATCAGTCCTATCTTGAATCAAGCTAAGGTTCAATCACTTTCAGAGAGACCTTTAGGCACGCGTGCAATAGTATGCACCTTGTAGTAATGGCTAGAAATCTGGTAATCTTTGATAGGCCGTCAATTCACGCTTCTATCTCTTCTAAACATAACTTTCTCTAAATTGCCATGCCGCTTACTAAAACTTCTTCTTTTAAAGGCTATCTTATTTGCATTTTACAATTGCATTTCACTTCTTGGATTTGGATTGGAAAAGAGTTGCCATTAATCTTGGCCGTCAAAGAACCCAGAGGTTATGTTACAGAAAAGAAGCGTGAGCCCGTCACAGGGTGTCCAAAAGTCACTAGAAGACTTGATAACCGTTATTTAACTATAACTGCAAGGTGCAAAAGGGAAATGACACCTACTTAACATGCAGTTGATTTATCTGCTGTTTGCCTCAGGTATACTTTCTTAGTTTCGTTTACTGAAGGCTTATTGAGGGAGGGTGTTTAACGTAGAGCCCTTACGTCAGGTAACAAATGCACTTCAATTCACTCATTCCAGGTTAAAGTAGAGTCCAAATAATGTGGTGTAGACATCATACTTACACACGGGAACAGTGGTCTTCTTCAACGTGTTCATAAATGGAAAGAACTAAGTAACATTCTTCCAGCTTGATGGGCGAGTTGTGATATGGTTGCTCTTTGGTGACCATATCTTTGATTGTCAGCGTGAATTAGAGGTGTGGGATTGTCAAATTGAATAGACATTTTAAAATTCTTAATATGACTTTATTAAGAATATAACTTAAACTTGTAATAATTTAGATAAATTTTAATAAGTGAGAATCTAATAAACCAAACACACAGCAATAGTTAAACTGGATCGCGTAATTTAGATCACTTATCTAAATAATTATATTATCCGTCTACTTTCAATTCTGATAATATTACAAGTCCTAATATCAAATAATCATTCCTACCTTAATCCAAAATAAGATTCTATCACGGTACGAAACATTTGGGCACGCATGCAATGGTATGCACCTTGTATCAATGGCTGAATATCTTAGTAACTTTATGATAGGCCGTCAATTCACACTCGTATCTCTTCCAAACGTAACTTAACACTAAATTGCCATTCTGCTTACTGAAACTTCTGTTCTTTTAAAAGCTATCTTATTTCACTTCTTGCATTTGGGTTGGAAAAGGTTTGCCATTAATCTTGGCCGTCAAAGAACCCAGAGGTTATGTTACAGAAAAGACGCGTGAGCCCGTCATAATGTAACATGAGGTAGTGCCTATCCGGAGGCAGGGCTCGCTCTAGCAGTTTTGCCGCCCCGGACAAAAATGGAAAATGCTGCCCTCTCTCTCTCTCTCTTTATATATATATATATATATATACATACACATATATATGTATATTACTTAAACTCTAAAAAAAAACCTCAAAATAATTTGAAATTAAGGACGTAATTACTTGTTTTTATTTCAAACGCGGGAAATGTAAGAGAATTAATCGTTCATTTAAGCGGACCAATTTATTCGAAAAATATTCTACTGATGGTGGGGATCACAGGCGTTTGTTTTAACTCAGATGTCGTCCTTGTCCCTTGGCTATGGTTCAAAATTATGAGGTCCGTTGCCAATAGCCTTGGTGTTACTTTATAGTGTGACGTTAGCTAAACACTCACTCTCTATTTAAAATGTACACTAACTCAGCTTAGTTTATTTGATACACAAGTTCTTTAAATATATAAATTTTAATCCTACTGTATATACTTGGGGAGAAAATTCTCTAACAAAATACAATTTCAAAACAGCCATAAACCTTTATTATGTATTAAGCAAATTAAAGGTTTATTAAACAACAATATTATAATTTAAAAACTTTCAGAATCTAATTAGACTTAAATTATTGATTCATTTTTATTGTCTATGAATGAACAAAGAAATTCACGAAAATAACAGAATAAAGAAATAACAATTGAAGTTCGAATAAAAATGAAGAAAGATTTGATGTGATACAAAGGTACAAATTAGGTTTTCACAATAATAATTTTTTTTTTAACATCTTTCATCACTTAAAAAATTTTTGGTTTAAAAAAAAAATTGTTTCTTTTGAAAAGAAGTTTTGTTTATAAATTGGTTTTCAGAGATTCGGGAATAAAATGAATTTATGATTGGAAATGTATTTTGTTTGACTCAAAAAATCTTTCAAAAAACAAAATTTGTTTTGAAGGAAATCCTTCTTTTAGTGTAGTAAAGGATAATAAGAAAGTTTAATTATAGAAACAATCGTTTTTTCTATTCAAAACAAATGTTCACTTTCACAAAAAGACTTATATTCCCTCCACTGTAAAATATGAGACGTAAACAAACAAAAGTTAATCAGCTTACGGCTGAATATTGAATACACTTGTTAGGAATAGAATAATAATATTCGAAAATTTTAATGAAAAGGATCTGAAACTTATTTTGAAAATTTTATTCGATATTTCAAAGTTAAAAGAAAAGAGATTATTTTTCATAAATAAAATAAGAACATATGTAAAAATAAGAGGATTGTTAGTTATAAGAAGAATTTATGATAAATAAAGCTTGGAAATTTTTTTTTTTTCAAAATTAAGTCATAATGTATATAAAATACATGCCACCAATCAGGTATAGTGGTTAGTGACGCTGACTGCTATAGCGTATGGCCTGTATTCGAATTCCGGAGAATGCAGGAATGTTTTTTAAATGTATGCTACCTTTGAGGCATGTGTGGGGACACTATAAATATTCATCGAGCTGCAAGTCTTCTCGAGAGGTTGGTGGAAGGGGAAGTGAGGTGAGAGGCATCAAACCCTCCACTCCCAGTGTGTTCTCCCTCAAAATTGGGGGTGCAACCGAGCCAAATCATGCTGTCACTTGTTTCGAGCTCAAAGATGGGGATAGTTACATGCATAAAAACTAGCCCCTTCCCACGAGCCATTTCTGACGTCACTCGATCAGGTGGCATTAGCAACAGCAACATATGTCGTTGTTGCTAATGCCACCTAACAGTAACCTCAGATCAAGGCCCTCGAAATTCATCACGGCAAAGGGCCTGCCATTAGCCGGTAGCTTTGAGCACCATGCAGTTGACAGTGCGACTTGACTTGATTCCACCCCAGTTTTGAGTGAGAATAATCTGGGGGTTGCCAAAGGCCCCCCCATATCTCTTCCCATTCCATCAACCTCACAAAATTGGCTCTTACGCCATAAAACCCTACTCTCACTCACACTCACACCCATCAACCTCACAAAAGGACTTGCAGCTCGACAGCTATTTAGAGTACCCCCATACCGCAAGTGCACTTTATATTTACAAACATCCGAGTCTTCTCCGGGATTCGAACCCAGGCCTAACAGCACAGCAGCTAGCGCGTCTCAAATCACTATACTGGATAGGGAGCTCCACAACAACATATAAAATGCATCACTCGCTGAATAACAATCAATGAATTCTATTGGTTGGTGGGAAATAACATTACATTCGAAGTTAAAAATGGATTATTGGCAACGAACCTTGCAATTTCGACTCAACATCAAGTGACAAATATGAAACCTGAACTAATATCTCTTCTTCCTCTAATTTTCTCACTCAAACCTGGACCTAACCAATTATTATTCCATAGAAAGGGTCTTTGGGGAAATTGGACTCGAACTTGTCTTGGAAACGAAGAAAATAATGAAAATGCTTGTTGAATGATTGTTTATAAAAATCATTCGAAAACGAGGGCCATTGTCACCGGACCTCGTGGTCTAGGATGAGGACAACATTTGAACTAAATCAAACTCCATTCCTCAAACTTTTACACCATACCTGTGACCACGGTGGCCTAATGGTCAAGGTAACAGACTTGTGACCGGCGTATCATGAGTTCGAGCATAGTACCACTGTAGACCCATCATGTAGGGGGGGGGGCGATACACGTTAAATCTATTGAGGCTCAAATGTCTTCCCGTTGATGTGGTGTGGAAGTTAGGAGAGAGAGAGTTGCCAACTCATGTATCGACCTCATCACTTGGCTATGGTTCAAAATTACGAGCTCCGTCTCCAAAAGCCCTCGAATAGCTAAATAGTGTGACGTTAATATTCACTCACTCACTTCACCATACCAACGTGAGGACTTTGAACGGTATATTAAACGTGTACCAACCCTTTATATGCCGGGTCTTTACTCGCATCAGGATGCGGGCGCACGACTTGATGGAAACATCTTTGGTCATGAATTATCAACTATGGCTCTGCTGCTGTCACGGCTATAAGAAAGTGCGCAGCAATTTTTTTTAAAAAAACTTTAGTCTTTATATATATATATATATATATGTAATAACTCCAATATAATATAATTGTAATAGCTCTTGCATTATTTAATGTCCAATCCTTCAGGAAAACAATGTAATTATTTTAATTGGTTACCCGTCTACAGGAAAACTATCTCCATCCACCTCCTAAAATCACGTGACGTCCCATTGCCCATAAATACCGAGATCTAGAAATCGCGCGCTCTCTCTTCTGCTCTCGCCTCTCTGCAATCATGTAACCATCCGGCTGCCGCGCGTTCTGTGTTTGTCTTTGTCAGTGCTTGTGCCATGATGTTTGCTTCTTGTTAAGTGTAATGCCGTTCCTACTTGATCCTTATGTGTTTCCAGATGTGAATAAACTGGATTATTGATTTAAACGAGTGCCTCTTCGATAATACAGTACTTGACCACTCGCCATGTAACATAGGAAAATCACACCACCGGCCACTCCCTACCTTCGCCATTGTTTAAACCAACCCCTCG
>BMAV01014869.1:135414-158881 GCA_019973955.1 Trichonephila inaurata madagascariensis
AAACTAGTAGTAGGAATTGAAAAATTAGCGCAGTTTTCTGTGCAATCAATTTTGTTTAAATTAGTTTAGTTAGAAAATATGTTTCACATTTTTCATTTAAGTTGTAACGTAGAAAAACGGATATTAAAGCTTACTCTTTAAAAATAAAATTTTAATTTTAAAGTGGAGATGTATAATACTTCTAATTTTTCAATGTATTGTTTAACAAATTATTATAACCATACAGATTTGAATAAAATTAAAATATTTTCTGCCTGAAAAAATATGGTTCTGAATTTGGATTGCACCTTTAATATCCTGTTAAGATAGATTCAAAAGATTTTTAGAAACTTTAAAATCGTTGCATTTATGAAAGCTTGTAAAATTTAAAAGCGGATTAAAACAATCAAATAAATTCAAGTAGCAAATACACTGATATTTGTGCAGCAATGAATAATGACTGCAATTTGTAAAAATAAAATAATGTAAACAAAATATCGGTACATTTTTACAGTAATTGTCCTTTTAAATTTAAATACTTAACTGCTTGAACTAGATGATCTCTGAATCGTATTCACGTGCACAGAATGTAATACTAAAAATAAGGTCAATAACGCATTAAAAAAAATATAACCTTTTTTTTTACGAGATAAAAAAAAGTAGAGAGCTAAAGCAAGAAAGAGTTACAATAATATATATATATATATATATATATATATATATATATATATATATAGTTCAGCAATGAAGAAAAAATGAAGAGTATAAATTCCTTACACAATTATCTTTGAGACATTTGATTGTTCTATTTAATATTATATCTATTTGTTTTTTGTTATTACATTCTTTCACTAGTTCAAGGCACCGTAAAGGGTTTAAGAACATCACATTACACATTAAATTACAGAAGTTTCTTCAACTAGTTCACACACACACACAAATTCACATAATGAATATAAATTAAATTGCCTTATTCATTATGTTCGTAACAATAATGTGTTTTTTACTGTGATACACAGTATTTGGAATTTATACATATAAGAAAAATGAAAGAAGGGAATTTCGATTTTGATATAACCTTTTATCTACCGCATTATTATGTACTGCAATTTTTTTCGAGCAATATTTTTTTTTGAGTCACTTCATTGAAAATTAAGGGATACATATAAATTAAATACTCTACTTTGGGAAACTTAATCTGTTAGAGCTAATTAATTAAATTTGTGCTTTAAAGCAGTGATCCACAACCCCCGGTCCGTGGATCAAATGGTGCCGGCTCCTCTAAAGAACCTTAAACTATTGCCATTTTATTTAAAGTGGTGCATTTCCCTCGGATTTGCGCAACTTTCCACGGAAATCACTTTATTCATTTTTGGTGTAACTATATTTTATTCAGAAGGCATATTTATATAAATGTAACTAAATTAAAATTGTTAAATCAAAACAATCTAAAATATAAACAGTCAACGTATCCCACCCTCAGTGGGTCGCGGTAAAATTATCAAACGTTGACCGGTCCGCATCGATAAAAAGGTTGCGGAGCAATGCTTTAAAGTACCGTCAGTACCCAAGGGCCTAAAATTTTCTCACAATACAAAAAATCCATATGACTTTCTTTAACACTGTTTTAACTTTTAAAATTGCTAAATAACCAGATACCACTAATACCAGTGAAAGGGCCGCGGGGACAGCCGCACCTAGGAGACGATCACCTGAAGATTTATGAACATTAAACAGGACTAGGAGCCATGAAAAGTAAAATTTAATAATGAATTTAATTTTTTAAAATTAATTTGAAATAAAATGCTTTTTGGCCAAAAGCTGCGTGATCTCTTTCTCTACTAAGTGATGAAGTAATTTTAAGGGCTCACTACATCGCTCACATGATAAATACACTCACATGTTTCCAAGCAATCAATTCACTAACTTTGCGGTTGCCAACTTTTGCTATTTGCTGGAACATGATTTTAAAAAATTATATGTTTATTTACAATAATAACGTACATAAGTTAAAAAAATGCACTTGGTTTAAAAAGAAACGTATGATACAAAATTTTTTAATTTTGAATATTTTTTTTAAAAATCTTAATAATTGCACATCTTTACTTTACTGTCAAATATGAAAAGTTTTATCAAAATTTCACAAGTAGAACATTAAATACAAATATAATGTCCGTTTTAAATTGAATAGAGAACACGTGATTGCATTTATCACGTGACCATTATGAGTTTAGACCATTGGACCATGTCTTGTATAATAAATACATAACAATATAATAAATAATAAAATTGTTTAACTTATGTTGAAGCATGTAGGATAATCTCAATAATTGTGTTATCTGTGTTTCACATCTCTACAGTATTAAAAAGTTGAAATTTATTTTTAATTCCATTTTTATTTCCATTTTATATGTTTCTTCATTAGTTTTATTTATACTGGGGTCGCTTACTATGCTTCCAAAGCCGGTGACGTAACGTACATGGGGCGGTGGGGGAGAATCCAGGATTCTAGAGAGCCCAAAGTCTGATATGTTATGGTTTGAGTGACCCAAGCGTGACTTTGCACGAGGACCCTAATATTCTCCATTATGCCACTGTCTAAAGCAGTGGCTCTTAAAGTCACAACGAACCCCTACCCCCAGGATTTTGATCACCCACCTCTGACTCCCAACACATGAATGATAGATTTACAGGTTTATCAATAATTCTAAGACTCTACCCCAGCTACTTATAGAGACTTTTCTAACGCTTCTTTTCCTCTTTAAGCAATCAGTGTAAACATCTAATAAAAATATTACAAATAATAATAATAATAATAATTTGTTAATCAGGTAATACAGTGTTTCTCAAACTGTGGAGCGCGCCCCCCTAGGGGGCGCGAGCATATTGAAAAGTCAAAAACAAAGGATTATTAAAAAAATTATTAATTTACTGAACAAAATACATTCTGACACAATAAAAAATTAAGTACAAATTTACACTCCTAGAAATATCAGTACTGCACGATGTATTTTATAATTAATTTAACAATACTAAGAACAAATTTAATAATTACCAGTGCCCCCATGGGCTTGTCATATATAAAATTATATGCAAAAATTATATCACTTATCTTGATAATTTGTACGGTTTATAATTGATCCCTTAAATGCCGATTAAAAATTAGGCGATTCGCTTCTCAATGCCACCATTTAACAAGTAGGCGAGCGTATGCGGTGTATGGGGGAAGGGTTGAAAAGGAATAAATAAGCAAATTCTCTGAAATTAGTAAATCCTTCGCAAAAGATTGTACTTTGGAAAGACGTATACATACGTCCAGGGCAATTAATTCCCTGGCTGAATGAGACGTATATATACGCCGATGGCACTTAAGAATTTAAAGCCGTATTGTAGGTTTAGCGTCAAAGTATAGTATTTTTGAATTCAATACATTGTTATTGTATGGAGGGGGGGGGCAGCGATGAAAATTATGATCGAATACGGGCGCCAATATTGAAAGTTTGAGAAGCACTGAGGTAATAAATAAAATAATTGTTGTTACATCAGGTACAATGTTTGAAATATACAGTCTCAGTTCCGGTTCTATGCTTTCCAGACGGTTTCTGTACTTATTTTTAAGATAGAGAAGAGAGAGCTGAAGACAGAGGAGTGTAGCTACTGCCATATCAATGATAAGGGGCCCCAAGCTCTAGGGGTCCCAAATAGCGTAAGCAAAAAATCGCACAATGTTAAGGGACCATTAGCAAGGGCCCCTAAGTAACTTTGATACAGAGCCTACTCAAGATTACGCAATTGGTTGAAGATGTTCTTTCGTGTAAACAAGTAGTTTTCAAAGGCATCCGAACTTTCGTGAACAGTTCAGAAATATTTTTCCGTAGGGGACCCCAAAAGTTTGGGTGGGACTTATTTTTGTAAACCTATTTCAAAGCTCCACCTATGGATTTAAAGAGATGAATGCAATTCATATCATATTGGCACGATTTGAATTCAGTTCTTAATCCTTGCATATGTGTTTCTGTTATTCAATTCCTACTATTTGCTCACACTCTTTCTCTATTTATTTATTTATCTTGGTGGAATTTTCAATTGCTTATAAAATACATTTTAAAGAGCTCGATTGAGCTGAAATTTTATATACATGATTATTTTGGATGACAATACAGTAATTTAATTATAATGAATAAAAATTAATTGATTAAAACTAATTATTTAAAGAATTACAAATACACAGCCACGTTGGCGTCTTAGCGACCCTTTTGGCGACTTGTGTCAAAACTTGAAAAGTTTTTTTTCTCACGTTTTAAAGCATTCACTTGAACTGAAATTTTATAGACACGATTGTTTTGGATGACAATACGATACTTTAATGATAATTAATAAAAATTAATTACCACTTAATGTTGTGGTTCTGTCCTATGTATATACATATTTATATTAATTTTAATTATTTCATAAAAAGTAGCTAAAATAAAATTTTTCTTTTTTGATCTAGGTAGGAATTGATTTAAACTTTTTTGATTTTTATTTTATTGTTTTTTGAAATCCGCTGTAGTATTGGCTGTGTAGTTGCGAACAATAAAAAACAAGCAAACTGAATTAATATTTTTGGTCGAAATACATGTTCTAGTAGAGTTTTTTCATTGGGGTCAACTTAGTGAACTAGTCTAGGACGGCCCACCTTTCAGTTTTTCCACGAGACCTTTCAGAGTCTGTAAAGTAGGGAAATTTCAATATTAAATGAGAGATCGCAGACCCCTTAGAAAAGCACAGTGGACCCTTGGTGGCCCGCAGATTACATTTTAAGAACCATTGAATAGTATATTATTATTACATTAATAAAATCCGCCCGTCTGGTATAGTGGTTAGCAACGCTGACTGCTGTGCCGTTGAACCTGAGTTTGAAACCCGGAGAAGGCATAGATGTTTGTAAATGTATAGTGCCTTATCGTCATGAAGGTACTCTAAATAGCCGTCGAGCCGCAAGTCCTCTCGTGAGGTTAGTGGAAGGCCCCTGACTACCCCCAGGATGGTCTTCCTCAAAATTGGGGTGGAATTGAGTCAAATTGTACGCGGTCACCTGTATTTTGCTCAAAGCTACGGTTAACAACAGGCGTATATGTAACCCTTTGCCGTGATGAATTTCAAGGGCCTCGATCTGATGTTACTCTCTGTCGATCATTTGGCATAAGTAACAGCAACAAATTAATAATTTTAAGGTCAAAAAGAAAAAAAATATTTAAGAATACATTGTTGTACACGAATACTTTACAAACTTTAAGAAAACTAATTTCAGGGGAACTACTTGGATTTTAGTATAGATAGAAGGACGCAGGTAAACAAAAGATAAATCTTTAAGAGTCTGTGAAAGAGGCAAATATTAACATTAAATGAAAGACCTTTGAGGACCCCTTAGGAAGTTCTGGGGAGCCCCGGGGTTCGCATACAACAGTTTAAGAACCGCTGTTCTAAAGCATTATTTTTCTTCTTTAAATTTATGTCCTTTTCATTATTTTTTTATTTTAATGATATAAACCAAAATATCATATCGAAATTTAATTTTAACGAATATATAAATGTTCTAAATTTTAAGCCCAAGAAAATTTTTTCTTATGTTTCATTTTAGATTTAAAACAGTACATTAAACTCCACATGAAACAATAAAATAAAAAAAAAATATTTTTGCTTGAAAGTTATTTATCCAAGATCCAAAATAAAATTTTACAACAGTGTTGCATTAAGTAATTAATCTTCGTACTTTCGACCAAAATGTATTTCGCAATATGTTATACGCGCGAAATGTTTTTTTTATGAGGTCTTGTTAAAACTATATCATAAAAAAGTAATTTTCAACGTTTATGTGTTAAATATTTGAACAGTAAAATTTTTTGCTTTAAATCACTTTGATTCTTTGGATTGTTCTAAAGATCACTCTAAAGACTGTAAGAATTTGAATGGCTTTTTTTTCTTGTTTATATCTGATAACATTTATAATTTGAAAGAGAAATTCTCTTGAATTGAGGGAGGGAAAATGTTTTCATGAAGTTTTATTGTGTTTAATACTTTAAAATGTTTTTGAGATAGATAGTTTACAATAAGTATACATCTGATATATATTGAATATATCTCGAATGTATTCAAAGATAAAGTGTGTCAAAAACATTCTAAAATGTTTGTACATAGTATTACATTTATTTACTAACGAAAAAAAAAAGTTTTATTTGATTTAGTACGGAACGTGTTTAGTTATTCCACAGATGGATGTTATGCAAGGATATTACAAGTAAGAAAAATAAAAATTAATGAATTATAAGCATTCTATACAGCAGCGTTTCTCAAACTGTGGGGCGCCCCCCCCTTGGGGGGCATGATAACTCTATTTGGGGGCGTGAGCATATTGAAAATATAAGATTCAAAAAATTATTTACTGAAAGGAAGCAAAACACTGACATAACATTCTGACATAATAATAATAAAAAAATAAAATATACATTTACGTTGATATTATATATTTATGAATGTATCAGTACTGTTCAATGTGCATTTGATAATTAATTTATCAATACTAAGTTAAGAACAAGTTTAATAATTACTAGCACCTTTCATAGGCTTGTCATATACAAAATTTAATACTTATTTTGACAATTTGTACGATTTATAATTAAAATCGTACCGTAGCTATAGGGTCCAAGTACATTATTGAATTCATTATACTGTTATGGATACATACATATCTATACTCATGTCCGAAATTAAGGACACAAACATGGTATTCATCATAATTTTAAAATTGTATTTTATATATTTTGAAGAATGGGTAGTACAATATCAACTTTCAGTTTTGGGAAAAGAGCATTAATTTTCTCAGCGTTAATTTTTGCTCAATACTGCATTGAGACAGTTCAAGCATGTAGAAATTTTGCCTCCAGTTTTGTGAATGGTGCGTTAAGGTATCCGACTACGTTCGGAACCGTGACTTTGCAAAAGCGTGTAAATGGATAATTTTTTATGATATTTAGTGTCACTTAGATTAGAATACATGTATAAAATTGTTTTAAGGACATTATGACAAAAAAAACTATTTAAATACAATATTTTGGCAAAAAATTAACTTAGAATAATCTTTTTTCCAAATGTTCTCCTTTCGTAAAAAATGCTTCTATTGTATTAATATTTTGCCTGTATATAGCTCAGACCTCTGTAAAGAGGCCCAACTAGAATTTTTGAAACGCATAACTCGGAAGTCGGTTTATCCATGTTTTACGAAAACAGAAGCGAGTAATTTTAAGAAAATACGCAAATAATTATTTCAAATGGTTGTAACTCTGAAAATAATGTGAATTTTTCAAAAATCATAGTTGAGCCTCTGTACAGAGGGCTGAGCTATATACAGGCAAAATATTAATACAATAGAAGCATTTTTTACAAAAGGAGAAAATTTGGAAAAAAGGTTATTCTAAGTTAATTTTTTGTCAAAATATTGTATTTAAAGAATTTTTTTTGTCATAATGTCCTTAAAACAATTTTATACATGTATTCTAATCTAAGTGACACTAAATATCATGAAAATTATACATTTATGGGCTTTTTTAAAAACATGGTTCCGAACGTAGTCGGATACCTTAAAGCAATCAATTTAGTCAGTTTGCAGTGAGAATGACTTCTCATAATCATTTAGATGATTCCTTGAGGTAAAGAGCCTTCGGCACGCTTGAAGCTGGTTAATCTCAAGCTGGTCAGTCTCAAGCGGAGTTGGCTCGATGGTTACAAGTGGCCCGGGAGTGGTCTCTCGGTTATGAAATCAATTTCAAACAAGTGGTACTGTCACCAGGAAGGTCAGCCAAGGTCACCAGACAGTATCGACATCTGCATAAGATCTCTACTTGACATTAAGCGCCACGATGACACAGGCCGAAAACGTATCCTCAGCTTGCTCATGACCTTGTTGTTGTGTCAGGAAGAAGAATTTCCAGGCAAACAGTCTACAGCAGTCTTGCGAAGACTGGTCATTACGTCCGGCGTCCAGTTTAGTGCGTCTCTTTGACTGCATCCAGCAGGAAAGACTGACCATTATGGAGCTGAAAACACTAGTAGTGGACACCACAAGATTGGGGGTGCGTTCCTTTTCTGTGAAGAGTCAAGATGTTCGAGACAAAGTGATTCTCATTAAATCTTCACCGGGAGAAAAAATGGAGCTCGCTTTCATTCCTCCTACGTAACAAAAACCATCAGAGTTGGTGGCAAAGGAATCCTTTTATGTGGTGCAATAATGTTCAGCAGTCGTACTGTGATATGGTCTTTCTATGGTGACCATATCTTTGATTGTTAGCGTGAATTAGAGGTGTGGGATTCTCGAAATGAATCGACATTTTAAAATTCTTAATATGACTTTATTAAGAATATAACTTAAATTTCTAATAAATTAGATAAACTTATATTAAGTGAAAATAAACCAAACACACAGCTGTAGTTAAACCTGATCGCGTAACCTTGATCACTTATCTAAATAATTATATTATCCGCCTACTTTCAATTCTGATAATATTACGAGTTCTAATATCAAATAATTAGTCCTACCTTGAATCAAGCTAAGGTTCAATCACTTTCAGATATGCTGTTAGGCTTGTAGTAATGACTAGAAATCTGGTAATCTTTGGTAGGCCGTCAATTCACACTTCTATCTCTTCTAAACATAACTTTCTCTAAATTGCCATCGCTTACTAAAACTTCTGTTCTTTTAAAGGCTATCTTAATTGCATTTTACAATTGCATTTCACTTCTTGGATTTGGGTTGGAAAAGATTTGCCATTAATCTTGGCCGTCAAAGAACTCAGAGGTTATGTTACAGAAAAGACGCGTGAGCCCGTCACAGTACACCACTGTATGCTTTCGATGTGGCTACTGTCAACTCACAGCGCTACAGGAATGAGATCCTGGAAGCCTATGTGAGGTTTTTCTGGATGCTTAGGCCCCAGACTACATTTCTATGGACATAATGCGCGGCCACACAGAACTCGCATGGTTGATGAATTTCTTGAAGAAGTGGATATTCGCCGTATTGATTGACTGTCGAGATCTCCTGATCTCAATTGTACTATATATGTTTAGGATGGTCTAGGAAAAGCCAGTTTTCGGCGTAGCTCCCCTCCCAGGACACCTGCTTTTGGAAAAATGGGCTTTGTTGCCACTTACATTTAACACCCTCATAAACAGTATGGAAGCTTATTGTGAGGCTTGTATAGCAGTTCACAGGGGTCATATTCCATATTAGACAGACTTTTACGGGGTAACAGCTTTATCTCTAATTTATGATTTCATACTCATTGATATAGCTTGTATCTTAATTCCCAGTTGAAATCTTTTCCATATTGTTATGTTGCTATATTCTTTTTGATATTGTAATATGTCTCTATGCCAAATTTCTTGGCAACACAATAAATAGTTCATAAGTGTTTACAGATTTTAAGTTTCTGACCTTAACTTTGGACATGAGTGTATGTTTAAGAAGAACAGTGAGTCACGAGCTCACGCTAATCAAATATCCAAAACTATCAGACCTACAGACTTGAAATTTGGTAGGCGTGTTTTTTTTTTGTTGAGTAGAAATCCTCGGAAACCGATTCCCAAAAGGAGAATTACAAAAGCAAAAAAAAAAAAAAACAGTACAAAACACAGAATTTGATGTTAACACGCTGCTCCAAAGACGACATAGCAAAATCCGATGAATGAAAAATTCGCTTTGTCAGAAATGATCTGTAGCTAAAAGCCAACAGAAAAGAAAATGATTTGCCAGATGACTGTGTTTTTCCTTATTAGTGCTGCCAACCCCCGAAACAGATATTCCCCCTCCAACGAACACCTGCATGAGTGTAGGGGGCTATCCCGGGAACTTTTTGACTCTAGTAAACTCCAAAAATGGAATTCATTTAGATGAAAGGATATTTTTTAAAAGTTCTATTACGCTGAGAAGAAAGCGGTTCTTATGGATATATGTGCTATGTTAAGTTTCTTTAATGATATTTTTTCTTTATTTTCACACACATGCTACGCGTGCTGAAAATGTTTTTCTACGGTTGCGCATCAGCCTTATTACAAAAAAAAAATAAGCAAGTTTACTAAAAGGTTATTTTTTATTTGCTTGTAATATTTTATAGTTGATATGAAGTTTTTGACATTTAAATTTTAAAAGTTATTAAGATTGCTCAAAGATGATAAATATTTTAAAAGTAATAAATATACAAAAGATAATAAATATTTGAAAAAACAACAACAACCGTAGTTTTGCGCCGGAAGCTTGTTAACCCCTTCCAAGCTCTTTTTATTTCTGGATTATGGTTAAAGAAATGTCAACTTTTTTATGTTTACCAAGAAATGTAAGCAAAAGTATTCGAAACCATAAAAAACACCTGTGAAATATTTCGGGAAAGACCAATTGTGTAGTGTAAATTTTCACAGTCATGAGCCAAGAGGACACTTTTCACCAGCCCAAGCTCAGCTCGGGACAAGCTGGAAAGGAGTTAAATTGTTTATTAATTGTTTCTATTAATGTCCTTCACAGAAGCAAGACGAGGACTGTTGGCGACGGATTTCATAATAGTGAACCAGTATCAAACGAGGAGTATAACATAGTCAAGTAGTTAAGTCTTGAGTTGGTTCCCCGCTCTCTAAACTTCCACACCACATCAAAGGCAGAACATTGAATCTTGACAGACTTAACGTACATTAGTCACGTTATGCGACAAGCAATTATAAGTGATACAGTGACTCATTGGTAATGACTCATTGGTAATGACTCATTGACCAAATGACTCATTGGTAACAACATCGACACCTACTTCAGGACCATGACCATTAGATCATTGTGACCCTTTAATTTATCTCTCATATAAGTATATGTATATTTATATATATTGTTGTCTGAATGAAGTACTAGAGATAATCTGTCTGCTAATTCGTTTTGTGATTAATATTGCTTTATATTGTTACAAGGTTGATCATCTTTCAAATATAGGAAAGGAATTAATAGCCGGACTCTTTTGAAGTAAATCGTGCTAATTTTTAGAGCTCTCTGGTAACCTCACCTTTTAGTAGATTCTCTTTCTAACAGAAAACATTTATCATGAATGTATAAATTTACAAATATACTTATTAAAACACACAAACATTAAATACAGCAATTCAAATCCGAAATCACAATTTTGCAAAAGGCAAATGAGACGCACAGTTACTGCCAAATGTTTGATTTCAATGTTGCTGCTTTGCATCGTCATTCTTCGTTATTTTTTTAAACAATCATTCTAAACTCTTCTGGATTTTTCTGGGCATTGCTATTTTTGTCGCTTGATTAGGTGACCAAATTTTTCATCAAGGTCGCTCCTTTTCATTCACTATTACTGAAAGAATATTCCATTTAATTCAGGCGATATTTCTAGCCATTATACCTTTCCAGTAGAGAAAAGAACAGCGTGAGAAAATTCCTCAACATTGTTGGAGATCGATATATAGTTTTATTATCATTGTATTTGTACTAGGAGTTTATAGGTTTACTTTTAATGTTACACGAGTGAAAATCAATTCTTTGGAAAAACCTATAAAAATATTCAACATTTTATTCTTTAATTGCGTTATTCTCGTAAATGAAAAATATAATGATGGCAGATGTTTATACGAACAATTACAAACTGTTTGTTATAGGTTAAAAAACCGTTTGACAATGAAAAAAGTTTGTAGTAAATCATCCTACTGGAAGAAGTAATAATATTTTATGGTATATTTCTATAGTTTTAACACAAAGAGCGACAAGCATTAATTTTTATAGATATTGCAAACGAAATTTATAAAAGCACAGCACGAAGTACTTACCGTGAGAATTTCCAACAAAATGAATATATTAGAATTTTCCCCTTCTTTGTGTTTCCTATTTCTCCAATTTGATCTGAGAAAATTCTTTATATTCAACTTTTATTGTGAGAATGATTTGTAAAAAGTATTCTAGTAATATTACTAAAAAGCTAGTTATTTGCTATGAATTTTGCTTTCTTTTTTTTCCTAGTTCATTGAAATAATTTATGTACACAAAATTATATTTCTTTTCCTTCGGAATTTTTCGGGCTGTGAAAATCTGATTATTATTTTGAAAAATATTTGTTTTATCCAAATTGCAAGCGTTAATACAAGCATTTACTTTTAGGTATCTGACTACGTTCGGAACTGTGATTGTGCAAAAGCGTATAAATAGATAATATTTATGATTTTTTGTGTCACTTAGATTAGAAAATGTATATAAAATTCTTTCAAGAATAGTATTACAATAAAAAATTATTTAAGAACAATATTCTGACAAAAAATGAACATAGAATAACCCATTTTCAAAATATTCTCCTTTTGCGAAAAATGCTTCTATTATAATAATATTTTGCCTGTATATAGCTAAGAACTCTGTAAAGAAGCTCAACTAGAACTTTTTAAATATATAACTTAGAAGTGGGTTTATCCATATTTTAAGACAACAGAGGGAAGAAATTTTAAGAAAAAAAAAAACGCCGATAGTTATTTTAATTGGTTGTAACTCTGAAAATAATGTGAATTTTCCGAAAATCATAGCTGAGCCTTTGTACAGAGGTCTGAGCTATACACAGGCAAAATATTATTATAATAGAAGCATTTTTCACAAAAGGAGAACATTTTGAAAAAAGGTTATTCTAAGTTAATTTTTTACTGAAATATTGTATTTAAATATTTTTTTTGTCAAAATATGTCAAAACAATTTTATGCATGTATTCTAATCTAAGTGACACTAAATATCATGAAAATTATCCATTTATGCGCCTTTTTAAAATCACGGTTCCGTACGTAGTCGGATACCTTAACGTATTCGGTCTACGAATATTTTCTGATGTGAAACTAAATTTTCATATTTTATACTAATAAATACAATTCACTTAAGACAAATGATTTTAATTAAAATTGTGTGTAAGTCGTACACGCATACTGATAATCAACTTTAATAATTAACAGTATGGAATTCATGTCCTGTTTCAGTTAATGGATACGAAATTTTTTAAAGCGTGGAATATAAAGCTATTAGAAGTTTAAAAATCTGAGAGTTCTACTTACGTGAAATATAATTGCTGATAAAAAAGCAATATATTATGAAATGAATTTATATCTTTTAAAGACGGGGAATAAAATAGCCAATGAATGTGTGATATCTGAATAATTTTTACGATTAACAATGATTTTTTTAAATGTTGGTACTTTAGTTATCTGATAAACTATAAAAATTATGTCTATTAACACAACCCCTTTAACCCGGGAGCAGGAACACACTCTATACTAACTTTAATAGTCGTGCGGGGTGACTGAGTCACCCCAATCCTTTTTTTAAAATTATTTTTACTGTACACAATAAAAATTGTGATTTCAGTGAAAAATTTAACTAAGAGAAACTTACCTATATACTTTTAAGGACTGTTAAATTTTTCTTTGATAACTTGAGAAAGAATCCAATAAAACTGAGCAGAAATGTTTCAAATATGCGTGACCTTAATAAAGGACACAAATCACAGATGCTTTTCGTTAACATTACAGGAATAATATTTACAAGTAAAACTTTCATATATTTTGGTTCAGTTACAGTAGTTTTATTGTCCTTTGATGATCGACAAGTAGCATGTTATACTTTTTTCCGCTTGTGTCTTTTTGATAGGGCAGAGTGTGACTTGTAGCTTCCTATCTTTTTTGATGAACTTTTTTAGGTAGCATTTGAAAACTTTCCTTTCAACTAAAATGTTTCATGTTCTCATCGCTTTTCTCAAATTTACTTTCGCTATCAGGATTAATATCCATTATTTCATCAGGTTCTACTCTTGCTCGATCATTTTTAACTTTATCCAATAGAGATCACCCAGATGACCATTTCTTTCTTTATATTCTGTACATTTACATTTATAAATCATAATGAGTCACATAAAACACCAATCAAAACCACTACGTCGTTTACAGGGGAAAAATGTAGCCTTTTCTTAGAAAATATTTTGGAACAAAAGTGGTAACGTGGGAAACTCAGTCACTCTAAGTACCTTGAGATTGAAAGAAAGCGTTTGCCGTTTCCCCCCAAAAAGGGAGATACAATACAGAGGACAGAAAATATATTTTCGTTTAAATGAAGACTGTCATATAGGAGGGTACTGATAAGGTCACATTTGTAACAAATAAATAGTTTTCCCATAATTAAAGATTTCGTGAGACTGCGGTGACTCTGTGCTCCGCGCTACCACTTCGAAGTTAACAAAGAAAACGAAGAATTAGTGCCGGTTTATGTATTGGGCGCTTGGGGTGGACGCTCAGGGGCCCGGGACCCCCAGAGGCCTAGAAGGGCTAGAATAAGCTGGACATAACCACATTCTCTGGTTATAAATTTCGATCCTCCAGTGCAAAAGGGGCCTGTAGATCCTCTGCGTCCATGGCCCGATATGAGCTTAAATTGGTACTGCGAAGAATCACGAAAACGTTTTCGAAAGTGTCGTTGAATTTAAGCATGAGGAAGTGAGTCAATGGTGTAACGGAGAATATTAGCCCCCTCCTCCCAGCCCTTGCAAAGTCAGGTTTCGGGTTCCAAGCAAGATTTTACAAAATATTGCAAAACCATAACAGCAGGCTTTGGGCCCCCTAGAGTCCTGCTCCACCCCCTGCGATGCGGGGGATGTACGTTATGCCACTGGAGTGAGAGGTTTATTAACGTCACACTAGGGATATCGGTAACGGACCTGGTAATTTTGAGCCTCGGTCAAGTTGTAATGGGTTCTATTCATGATTCTTACTAATCCTCTACGGAAAATATTTTTGTAATGTTATATGATTATAAAACCACTTTATGTAAAGGAGCCGCGATTTATGTTAAATAGAGTTGCTGTTTAAAGTCAAATGAGGAACTGACGATTGTTGTTATTCAAAGTCTACGGAGTTAGAGAGGTAATAGTTGAATCTGTGCCGGTGTTCAAGAGAAAAGATTCGATCTGAGGCCGTTGATTCTAGAGATCATCATCCTTTCTACATTAAAATCTCGTTGTTTAAAGAGTACTGATGCAAATGGAGCATATTTTGGTTAAATAAATAGCTTTTGAAAACAAAAGATATGCAGTTTCATATATTCACTTAAAAATCCGACATTTCATATTCACCGATCTAATACTATTCAAATTAAATTTTTAAAAATAAATTTAGAGCGAAAAGTGTTTTTGTTCTTTTAATGTATACGTTTATAAAATAAAGTAACAATGCAAAGGGGGCAATCATATCTATTTCATCATTCCGAAAAATTATGATCACTATAAAGATAAAACGACATCACGTTTTGTTCATGCGCAACAGCGTACTTTTGCCGAGAAGAAAGATTTTCGAAATTTTTATATCCATCTAACGATGATAGGATTAAGGAACGTAAAAGGCAGGTGGAAGAAAAAGAGGAGAAATATATATCTTAGAAATAAATAATTGTTTTTTGTATGAGTTTTATATTTGAGCACATTCAGTATTCCTTATTTTCATTCCTCGTGTGTTCTTTGTACTAAAAAAGTCGTTCAAAGTCATTTGGTCAAATCAATCACTAATATGGAAGAAAGCTAAGCCTTTTTGACTTTGGAATCTTCAAAAATTCTGATTTACAGATTTTTTAAAGTAAGTACATCTTTTTTTGGATTTAATTTTCTTATAATAATGGACAGGATTAAATAATAAGAGATTTACATAAATAATGATTGCTGTGAGTAATACATTGATTTGATTAGCAATAAGTTAATTTTATTGATAAGATTCAAGTTAAGGAATCCGCCAACGTTCGGAACCATGACTTTAAAAAACATCGTATATGTAAATGAATGTATGTATTTTTATATTTAGTATCATTTGAATTGAAGCATACATATAAAATTATTTGAAGAATATTATTACAAGAAAAAACTATTTAAATGCAAATTTTTGTTAAAAACTGAAAAAAGAAAGACATATTTTCAAAATTTTCTCCTCAATGAAAATGCCTCTATAATAATAATATTTTGACTATACATAGCTAAAAAAATTCTGTATGAACTAGGTTTTTTGAATTAATGACTGGATATATTTTGAATTTCAGTTTTCCTGACGGCTCTTATACAGATAGACACAAATTTAAAATATATAATTGGGTAATAATGAATTCTTGTTTTTTCGCAAATAAAAGAAATTAGAAACAGCTACCTTAAAATCCGACGTATAACGTGCACCTAAACTTTCAAGCTGCATTTTTTATTTTTAGGTATATTCATCGTATAATGGGCCCCCATTCTTACGAAGAAACTTGAAATGTATATGTGTAATTCTCTTATGTTTTGAAGTCATTTATTCGAGGTATTATTCTAAGCTTTTGAAAAATATAGTATATTCTAGAACTACAAGCCTTTAAGCTTATAAGGAATGTCCTTTCCTTTGAATAAGCAGCATTTTTATATACATGGAGGAATATTTTTATGCTCATCTCTCTTGTTTTTATTAAAAAATCTATCATTTTTATACCCGGCGTATAACGCGAAACCAGAAATTTCGATCTTAATTTTTGTGTTAAAAGTTCGCGTTATACTCCTGATTTTACGGTAGATATTTAAACTAAATATTGATAAAGAAACATATTACGCGCTAAAAGATAAAAAATATTGATTTTTTTTATTACCTGATTTCAATTGTAACTTTTTTAAAAATGTAAAATTTCACAGTTCTAGCCGCATTATTTAGCCAGTTATTTATCTTTTTTTTAACAGTACGTTGAAGCGAAAACCATAATTAGAATATCTGACGTCTGCATTTTTTGCTGATGTTTTTATCATAGCTTGAGCAATTTCGGTTTATTTACTTGTGGAAGCTTTTCGAAGAATTGATACTTTAATTAGAAGAGAAATGAATGAATCCACTTATTTTTATTCAAGACAGATGTTAATCGCGTTGTGTTTTGTAACTTTTACGATTATTATCTAATTTGTCTGCGTAAACAAACGAATTTTTTATCACTGTTCTTTGGGTACCGGGGTATGCTTGAAAGAGCAAAATGCCAGAAATAAGACTCCTTGCTTATGGAACATATATCTTTAAAAACTTTCAATACAGCTTAGATTTTTTTTTGTGATCTTAATAAAGATATTTTAATCATTCTGTAGAAATACAAAAATAATTTTTTAGTTAAAAATAATGTTTTTTCTGTTTAATTTAAGTTGAACATAATTTTTGAGATTTCATAATATATGCTTATGTTGAGATACCATTTTTTAAAAAAAGAATCTCTTAAATATATAAAATATTTTTTGCACATATATAAAACAATGAAAAAAATATAGTAAATCTATTTTTTTAGTGAAATATCAAGATAGTTTCTTTAAAAACTTGTAAAACTTTGTAATTTTGAAAACTTTTAACTTTTTCCCCTTTTTCACACATAAAACTGTTTTTTTAAAAAAAACTATGTACTACTTCGACTTAAAAAAATAAGGTTCATTATATGCACAGGTATTATGTATAGAAATATAAAAAATTTGAAACCATATAGTGCAATAGTGTTTTTTAAAAGTGTACCTAAAAGCAAAAAAATTATGCTTTGGTGAAAAGATGAAAAAAATATTTCTAAACGTTTATTTACATGTTTGTCAATAACTTTTTTCATATTTTAAAGCTATTTTATCAACGAACATATAAATGTTATACATTTTTAGATTCAGAAAAACATGCACTATTTTTTAATACTAAAATTGAAAAATTGATTTTTTGAATGTGTCTGATGTCCTGGTTCCCTTAATTCATAGCGAAAGCATTTCCTATTTCCTTCATGTCTTATAAAAATATTAAATCTAAATATCTTTTTTATAATATGTATTATTAAGTAAATTTTATCAATCACAAAAACCAGACGTAAGTGTTCTATTATTTTTCTTCTTTAAAAGCGAAACAGCCCCTTACAAGGCATTGTCTGCCTAAAGCACGTGCTCCTTTCAGCGTTCTCTATTTGTAGCGACTCTTCTCTATTTTTTTTAAAGTACTTAAGTATTTCTCAATGTCATCCAACCATCTATTTGGTCGTTTCATCAGGATTTTAAAATATCAAGATCTTAAAGGTTTATCTTCCGAGTTTCTACGAATATGGCCAAGTCATCTTACTGTATTACTAAGGATGACTTGTGTTATTTGTGGTTGCCGATAAAGCATGCACAGTTCAAATTCCTGCCTGGTTCTCCACTGCCATCCTTCCTGCACTGAACTAAAGATAGCTCTGAGAATTTTTCTCACAAACATGTCCCGTGAGCTCGTTATATCTTTGTTTAAGGCCCACGCTTCGCTTGCATAAAGCAAGACAGGTAATGTTAGTGTTTTGTAAGTTCTTGATTTAGTTTTGAGGCTTATTAAATTAGATCTGAAATGCGCCTTTTCAGCCTGTAGAAGCATTTATTAGCTATTTTGATTATGTTATCAATTTCTGCTCATAGTTTATTTTTAACACGTTTTTATTAGCTTCACCTGTATGTAATGGAATTTTTGAACTCGATTTTTATCCACTTTAAAAGGTCAGATTAATTCGAAGTTTTACACAATTATCAAGGACCGATGACAATGTGACGGGCTCACATGTCTTTTCATTAACATGTCCTTTGGGTTCTTTTGGGGCCAGGATTAATGGCAACTCTTTTCCAACCAAAACCCAAGAAGTGAAACGGGAATATAAGATGCAAATTAGATAGCTTTTAAATATCAGAAGTTTCAGTAAGTGAGATGGCAATTTGGGTAATGTTATGATAGAGAGTGATACGATTGGGAAGTAACAGCCAACAGAGGTTATTCCGAAGATAGAGCCATTTGGTCAAGGTGCATACCATTGTACTCGAGTAAAGATGCAACTCCCTTATGATTAGTTCAGCGATCGGATCAAGGTACAATTCACTATTTAATATTAGGACTTGTGATATTATTGGAATTGAGATTAGGTGGGTTAGATATTGATTAGCGGGTTAGATACCGAACTAACGTCCGAGTTACGTTAGTTCGGTATTATTGATATTGTGTGTTTTGTCATCGTAGAGATTCTCTCACATATATTATTATCTAATCTGTTAAAGGTTTAAGTTCTAAAGGTTTTAATAAAGTCAAATTAAGATCAATAGAATCTTCTAGTTCTTTCATTAATCCTACACCTCTAGCTCACGTAGATAATCAAGGAGAAGGGCCCCCTAGGGGGAAATTTCACAGCAATACAATAATTTCATAATTTTGTTCCATTGTCCTGATCAGGATCATCAGGATTAACTTTTTCCAGATTTGGCGACTAAAGATTAAGTTGCAACCCTAAAAATGTTCTTTATGTGAGAAAGGGGAGGGTGTCTCAGAATTTCTTACCATAATATAAACAATTGTCGTGTTTTTCTGAAAATGGAAATAAAAAGAAGACTTATGCATGTGAAAAAAAATTATGTTCTAATTGCTAAACTCAGACATAAAGTCTGTTTTTCTAAATTTTCTTGTCGGATCTGTGGAATGAAACATCATTCATTGCTTCATTTTACCAAAACAGCTGCGAATTGATCCAATGGTCACCGGATTAAATAATTTCTCACAAACTCTTCGATTCAAAATGGGTATTTTTATGTCTAATGCTGATGCAAGTTTCAGAGAGAATATTGAGTTCTTTTTAGTGAAAAATACCATTGACTTTACACCTTCTTCCGCATAAAATATTTCAAACTTGGCTCTTTTCGATTTCCTATAGTTGGCTGATCCTACATTTTGCAAACCAGGCCGAATCGACGCATTGATAAGATGCCAATGGGTATTCAGATTCTAAAAAATGACGCATTTAAGGTATCCGACTACGTTCGGAACCGTGATTTTGCAAAAGCGTGTAAATGGATAATATTGATGATATTTACTGTCACTTAGATTAGAATACACGCATAAAATTGTTTTAAGGACATTATGACAAAAAAAAATTATTTAAATACAATATTTTGGCAAAAAATTAACTTAGAATAACCTTTTTTTCCAAATGTTCTCCTTTTGTGAAAAATGCTTCTATTGTATTAATATTTTGCCTGTATTAAGCTCAGACCTCTGTACAGAGGCTCAACTAGAATTTTTGAAATGCATAACTCGGAAGTCGGTTTATCCTTGTTTTACGAAAACAGAAGGGAGAAATTTTAAGAAAATACGCCGATAATTATTTCAAATGGCTGTAACTCTGAAAATAATTTGAATTTTTCAAAAATCATAGTTGAGCCTCTGTACAGAGGTCTGAGCTATATACAGGAAAAATATTAATACAATAGAAGCATTTTTTACAAAAGGAGATCATTTGGAAAAAAGATTATTCTAAGTTAATTTTTTGCCAAAATATTGTATTTAAATAATTTTTTTTGTCATAATGTCCTTAAAACAATTTTTTATACATGTATTCTAATCTAAGTGACACTAAATATCATTAAAATTATAAATTTATGTGCTTTTTTAAAATCATGGTTCCGAACGTAGTCGGATACCTTAAGATTAATTCATCGATGAATAAATAATAGTTTTTAAAAAAAAAAAACGTTTTTATTGTAGATTGAACTAAAAAATAAAAAAAACCAAAAACAAATAAATTATGTTTAAAAAATACTAAAAAACACGCTTTTACCGAACTAAAATGTAAAAAATAATTCTTAACGTAAGAATAAAATGACTATCGAGAAAATTAATATCATTGTGGTAAAAGCATTAATGTCATTGTGTGGAGTGTGCTTTATACTACATTTTTACACTAACTCAGCATTTAGGAATAGAATTAGTAGGAAGTTATAACTTGATATAGAGCACCCAACGCTTTTACCACAATGACATTAATTTTCTCGTTTATCAATTTGTTCTTATGTTAATAATTATTTTTTTACTTTTTAGTTCGATTAACCATAAAAGTGGGCTTTTTAGATTTTTTAAACTATAATTTATTACAATTAATTATAGTGCCAATGTATTTCAATTCATCTGCTTATTCGAAGGTGTAATCATTAATACTAATTAGAATAATTTACCGTTGAGGATGAGAGATTTCTATAAATTTCGATTTATCTTCATTGACAGTGAAGCCCATATTTGTGGCAGAAGATTCAAGAGCTCCATTCCTTTTTGTAAGTAAAATACTGCTAGCAATGGTGTGATGAAAGATATTGTAACGGAACCATTGCTTATGTAAAAGATGCAACTTGTGTTTCATCAGAATTGTAAATTGAAAACAAGGAACGACAAAAATTAGAGAACATCTATTACAAACCTTCAAAATGTAAAGGAGATTATGAAACTTTTAACACAGTGCTTCTCAAAATTTCAATATTTGAGACCCAATATTAAATCATAATTTTCATCGCTCACCCCTTCCATACAATAACAATGCATTTAATTCAATAATACACTTTGACACTAAAGCTACCATATGACTTTAATCTCTTAAGTGCCATCGGCATATATAAACATCTCGCTCAGCCGAAGCGTTAATTGCCAGGACGTACATATATGTCTTTCCGAAGTACGATATTTTCTGTGCACTGCTAGCTTATTTATTCCTTTTCTCTGCCCCCCTCCCTGATACATCACATACGCGTACCTACGGGGAAAAAGGTGGAATTGAGGAGCTAATCACGTAACTTTTAATCGTCAGTTAAGGGATTAGTTATAAACCATACAAATTATCAAAATAAGTGTTAATTTTTGTATATAATTATATATATGGCAAGCCCATGGGGTCATTGGTAATTATTGATGATGTGTTCTTAGCTTAGTATTGTTAAATTAATTATAAAAAACATTGTGCAGTACTGATACATTTATAAGTGTATTATATCTGTATAAATACATATTTTAGTTTTTATTATGTCAGAATGTATTTTGTTTGTTTACTTTCAGTAAATTAATAATTTTTTAAATAATCTTTTGTTTTCGACTTTTCAATATGCTCGCGCCCCCCTAGGGGACTGCACCCGACAGTTTGAGTAACGCTGTCTTAACTGTTTGATAATGGATGTGCAATTTATAAACGGACTTTTGTAAAACTTACTGAGTGATATTTGCTGAATTTTAGCAATAAATATTAAAATTGATAAAAAATCTGTATTTTCTACCAAAAAAAAAAAAAAAAAAAATCTGTATTTTGTTTTATTATGCTGATAGAAAAATATTTAAGAATTTTACTATAAATAAGTCCTCCCATGACATTATTTCGAAAAATTGCCCAAAAGAAAAGTCTGTGTGACAATATTTAGCTACTACTGCACTTTGCGATGCGATTTGGAAGTTCAATGTTAAAACAACAACAAAAAAAAAAAAGTAATAATAATTTTCTTTCTTTTCTTTCAAATGGGGTTGAGGATTGGTAATTGCCAGTGCAGACCTAGTACATTCTCTGAGAGCTGGTATCCCTATTTAGTGTGGAACCATACAGGCGGATACCAACAATTAACACGCCGCATAATCATACGACATGGACGCTGTCGAATTTTCGCATCATGAAAATCCAACGATTTGGGCCGGGGCCGAACATGCAAACTTGGGTGACCAAGGTCAGCGCCAACCAACTACGCCACCCAGCTAGCATGATAAAAATAATAGCGAAGAAAATTTTAAAATGGAAAAAAGGTTACTTTTAAGCAGGGGTGGGCAGACTTTTCCAGGGTATGGGCTACTTCTAATTTTTTCAAGGTGTTGAGATCCACCCAGTGGCGTGGGTATAGTGAGCTATATATATATATAACAGAAAATCTACAATAAAGTCGGACCTCCATTTTACCTCCATTTATATTTAGCAAATTTTTTCCTGGAAGTAAGAAAATTTAACGATTTCCTTCGTAAAATAAAACCTCCAAATAGCGAAGTACATTTTCTATTTAACGAGCTTTTTTTCTCGTAATTTGATTTTTTTTTCTGCGTATTTTTAAAATATTTCCGGATCCCAATATGATGAAATGATTACTAGGTCTACCCTAAATTACCTTGGCGGTCCAACGGTCGATCGCGATCGACTTAATGCCCTCCCGGCTTTTAAGGAAGCAATCAAAAATACTAGCTGTTTAGTTTGTGTCCGGCATTATTTTAGGATTTATAAAAAAAGAAAAAAAAAATGTACGATTGCTAAAAAAAGTCTTAAGAAAAAAACCAACAAAATCCCTTATTAGTTAGTGAAGTGTAAGGGTTATCAGTATGATATTTTTAATAGTATCTCTAAAAAA
This sequence comes from Trichonephila inaurata madagascariensis, assembly GCA_019973955.1. Taxonomy (NCBI): domain Eukaryota; kingdom Metazoa; phylum Arthropoda; class Arachnida; order Araneae; family Nephilidae; genus Trichonephila; species Trichonephila inaurata. Next base: position 158,652 of record BMAV01014869.1, read on the forward strand.
ATTAGAATGAAAGGTAATATAAAAGTAAAATGTAACTTTTTTAATTTCGAAGATTTAATTTTAACATTACTATGTTTTAGGATATGATAATTAAAGATAGATGTTAATTTTAAAATGATTACTATGAATTGATTTGTATATGAAAGAAAAAATATCATGTTTTAGCTCTCTTATTTTTTCTTTCATGACCTTCAAATTTATTTGAATGACCTACAAAATTTAAAAGTCGA
>BMAV01014869.1:160545-174426 GCA_019973955.1 Trichonephila inaurata madagascariensis
AAAAAAAAAAAAAAAAAAAAAAATAAGAAACTTATCTTTTGACATTAACTATTTTTTCGGAACAAAAATGACAACCTTCGCAGTCCATTTAAAACGCCGTCAGCGGAAAACGCAATTTCTGCTATAAAACTATTCGCCTTCCCCGCTAAAATATTCATCATAGAACCCGTGATGTCATATATATTGAAAGAGCGGATTTCGAAGAAAATTTCTGCTAAGTATTGTCAGAGTATTCGCAAAGATGGTTGTTCTATTAATTTTAAAGTGTGTGGTACTTATAAGTACCGTCGTTAGATAAAGGGTTAAAGTGTTCAGAATCTATCGAGGCGAGTCTGATAACTCAAAATAATATGAATGTATTTTTATAAAACCCTTTGAGCCTGATGTTTATCTTATTTTCCAGAGGATGTACTTAAATATTTTTTACTGTATGAATATTTGTTAGCCTGTTATTTAAATAGCGGTTTCATAAAGAACGTAACATTTCTGATAATAATTACTCGATCAGCTCTAAAATTTTTAAATTTTAATAAAGCATTAAAATTTTTTAGTACATTTTGTAAATAAATGTATCTAATTTGTTTTAGTAAAACTTTTACTGATATAAATTTATTACTGTTTTTTTTCTTTTCTTTTTTTTGTAATTGCTTTGAAGTTTTTCAAAAATATTGCTAAAATTTCCCTTATAATTGTGATTTTTGTAAAATTTAGATAATTTTTTCAATTACTACTATTAGTTTACATTCACCCTATATATATTTATATATTTATCTTGTTCAAATTTTCATTCGTTAATAAAATATTTTTCACTCATCCACTCAAATTCAAACACATTTTTTTAAACTTGTAGTGGATGACACTTGATGTTAATATAGTTTTTGCAAATATTAATTTATTAATTAAATTTAATTAATTAATAATAGTTTAAGATATATATTTCAATCGATATTATTCCTCTAGATGGCAGCACTATTGAATAAAAAAAATTCTTAAATTTGTGATGAAGATTTAACTAAACCTGAATAAAATCATATGCTGGTTAGACGTCAGCATTTCTTTTACACTAGTTTTACGATAAATTCTTGCCTATCATATTCAACTTTTATTAAAAATTTAATGCGGTTAAAAATTTCTTAATGTTAATTTAAAAGGTGTTTTTTGCCACTTAATATTGTGATTCTGTCTTATGTGTATAATATTTATATTAATTGCAATTTTTTAATAAAAAGTAACTAAAATAAAATTTTTCTTTGTTGACCTAAGTAAGAATTGACTTAATTTTCTTTTATATTACTTTTTTAAAAATATTGTAAGTTAAATATGAGTATTTATTGGTATTGATTCCTAAAAAAGCATTTAAAATGTTTTACTATGCTATTTTTTAAAAAAGTACCGCGAATGTGATCGGATACCTTAACTAATTGTCCGGAAACACGTGATTACACTTATATCGTGATCGTGACGTCATATGAATCAAGGTTAAGGCCTTTCACGAACTTTCTGTTAAAAAATGAGTGGTATTTGTTGGAACAGATTCCGAAGCAATTAGACTTCTCGGTAAGCACTGACACGTGACACAAATATTTGTGAAATAAAAAGTTATAGGTTGTAAAAATTGCAATACACTTACTTTCATTCATTGCAAAGTGTGATAAAATGAAAAATGAATTGAGACGTAAAATTAAGTACGATATAAAATGGGAAAAGGTGTTCTTTGCAAAGATATCCGATCAATGAAGAGTGTCTTGTGGTTATATTAGGTTGGGGAAAAAGAAATCCATTATTTTTTCGGTACATGGCTGTAGTGTCGATATCTCGTGAAGTATCGAGCAGACAATTTCAAATTTATTCTCGTTGTCAAGGTGACATTTCTCACTAAAAAAATTATTTTGCTGTTTTTTGTTTGTTTTATTCAGTTGTGAGTTACAGGGTGTTAAAAATGGAAGTCAGCAAAGAGAAAATTCAATACATTTTATAGTTTTTCTTTGTTTAAGCGAAAATGCAAGACAGGCGGCTGAAATTGTGAGTGATGTTTATGGTGCCTATAGTGTAACAGCTAATTACGCGCAATTTTGGTTTCGTCGATTCCGTTCAGGCATTTTTGATGTTAAAGTTGCTCCTCGCACAGGCTGGCCCGTCATCAAAAATGTCGATAAAATCGCAGGAATAATCGAAGTTGACCGATATGTTAGTAGTCGTGAACGACATTTGAGCTGGCCCTCCCTCCTAAATACCACACCACACCAATTCTGCATCAGTAAACGGTTTCATATGATTACCAATAATATAGCAAACTTCATAGGCTGTCTTTGTTACCGCTGTGATATTACCTCTGACAAAACTGTTGCTGTTGCAAAGATTATTCAAGAAAGCCTATTTATCACCTGTTGAAAGAGATATTCAAGGAAAAGTGTCATTGAATGATTCCTGTTTATTGGTATTTTTTAAATACAGCACTTTCGCGACAAATCAAACAATTACTGATCATTGTTTGTTTTTCACTACAAAATAGTCAACCTCCCAATCGCCTCGAAAAGATGTATTTTCTTCAAATATTTTTCGCTTGCAACATATGAAAGATTGTTAAAAATTAGCTCCACCCATAATACTGTGGCTGTATGTTATCACTAACATTAACCGTCCCAATAGAAAAACAATATCAATTCGTTCCCATACAATAAGGACAGCAAAATTGATATATCTGATTTCTTGACAAAGAATTTCTCACCAAACTTTGAAGACAATGTTCTTAAATAAGTGAATTTCTCAGACCAATGGGCCATGGCCGGGCCACAAAAGAGCTCGGTGGGCCGCAGGTTGAGTCTGCTCTAGATGAAGAAAATATTTCCTCGCATGAAGATACCGTATCTAATTTTCTTGTGCAATGTACTAGCAGAAAAATTACTTCTTGAAGAAAAAACAATGTTTACATAAGCATAAAATGTTATCAGATTCAAATCTAGATGAAATGAACTCTAGAATTTTCGTTGAAAATGATGAAATGTGTTCGGAAAGCATCACCTCTGGGCGTGGAAGAATTGCTGAACATAATGTCTTCAAAGAAAAGAGTGGCCCAACCAGTTATGCAAAGCGAAATATTGAAAATGGCTATGCTATTAGCTCATGGAGGCTACTTATAGATAAGCCTACGCTTCGTCATATCAAAAATTGTACAGGGGAAGAAGCTCACCGGCAACTGGGAAAAATGAATGGTCAACAACTTTAGATGATCTAGATGCTTTTATATCAATTTTGTATGTTCGAGATATATACGGTGTAAATAATCTAGAGCTTGATAGTCTGTGGTCTGTTGTTTGGGGTCCACCTTTTTTCTGTGATACTATGGCGAGAGATAGATTTAGAGAACTTACGAAATCTCTGTGCTTCGACAAAAAAACTATACGATCTAAACGCCTTCAAACAGATAAATTCTGTTTCATTTCTGAAGTTTGGAAAAAATTTATTGAAAATTCGATAACTTGCTATAAACCAGGGCCATTTATAATTATTGATGAGCAGCTGTTTCCGTCTAAATCCAGATGTCGTTTAACACAATATATGCCAAGTAAACCATATAAATTTGGTATCAAGTTTTGGCTTGCCGCTGACGTTGATAGTAAATACACGTTCTATGGTTTTCCGTATTTGGGTAAAAGTGAGGAACGTCTTGAAAACCTATCTCTTTCCGAATGCATTGTTTTGTTTTTGATAGAATCTTTCGAAAATAAAGGAAGAAATATTACTACAGATAATTTTATAAGAAATCACTACACTAAATCTGTCCCAAATGTTAAAAATGAACACTAGTTTAACTGGAACGATGAAACGAAATTGGAAAGTACCTGAATTTGTGAAAAAAGTAAAGATGCCGTTATAGTATACATTGTTACTGGAGTATGATGATAATACTTTGACTGTTTATCGGGGAAAAACCAGACAAAATCTCTTATTATTGAGTTCCCTACATCCCACAGTTGACATAGACAATAATCACCCCAAAAGGCTTCCTGAAACAATATCATTTTATAGCTCAACAAAATTCGGTGCCGTCATTACCGACCAAATGACTGGGAAGTATTCTGTGAAGGCAGGATCAAGGAGGTGGTAAATTCATGTTTTCTACAATATTCTTGAATATTCAGGGATTAATTCATGGATTTTATACAAAGAAGTGAATGAAAACAAAAACTTACGAGGAAAGAATATCTTTAACAACTCATTGAAGAATTGCGTAGTGCGTATATTCACAAAAGAAAGTACAAGTCAGATACACAGACAAAAGCGGATACTACTGAAGAATCTGCGTAGATGCGAAAAAGAGTTCATTGACAAGCTTTCAAATGTAGAAAAACTGTAGACACTTGTTCTGATTGTAAAATACCGATATGTGGAAAGTGTACTAAATATATAAAAAAAGTTGCCCTAAATGTGCATGGACTCTGTGTAGGAAATCTTGTCTGTAATACAATATTCCATATTGTAATATCTTTTTTTATCTCTTATTATAACAATTTAATGTTAAAAATGAATAAGTGTCATTTCCAAATAATTGCAGCGTACTTTTTACATAACAACACGGGTTTTTATTAATTGGGGTCAATTTTACCCAACCCGCTGTTTTAGATGTACCGAAACCGCCGCGGTTCAAGAGTTAAAATATTTAAATGTAAACTACTTAAGTAGATATTACTTAACATAAACATTTATATAATATATATGTTTATTTGGTTCTTACGTACCATCGCAACAATGCCAACGTTACTCGTCAAAACAACTTGCCAAATTGGCAACCCTGATTTACCCTGTGTCGTATCCGCTGAATTGTCAACCATATGCTTTCTTTTATATAATGATGCCAATACCATTGCTATAATACGTACTGTTTATATAATTTATATAAAGCCGTATACTATGTAAGGCTAGGAAAACTTATGCCCTGAGAGTTGTTTACGTTTCTTATAAAATTCTCTAAGCAAACAAAAGGAGAGGGTTCGTACTTTTTCACAACTAATGCTTTTATTTTCTCGTAATCTCCTAGTTGTCATCACTAATATAAACCAAAATATTGGCAACTTTCTCGCCAATTTACTTCATTAAAATTTCGGCACATTTTTGGGCTTAAATATGTTATTTTTACTGAATCAAAAACTAAATCCCATTCTTCGTTTCTTCTTATCTTCGACCTGCTATATAAGAACAATCGGTACTTACGTACTATCGAAACAATGCCAAAGTTCATAAAAACTCGCCAAGTTGGCAACCCAGATTTTGCATGTGCCGTACGCACTGAAATGGCAACCATGAGCTTCGTTTCATGTAATGTCAAAAATACAGTTGCGATGAAATGTAAATACCGAATAATCTTTTTTTTTTCAATTATTTTCGCTTGCGCTCGTCTTTTCTCGTTCACTCAATAGAGTTAGTGGAAGTGGTCTGCATGCCAGTAATATTAAATAAATAAAATAAAATTTCACGTTAAAAAGTGTGCATGAAATTTTTACTTAAAAAAACTCGCACCTGAAAAGATTTCAATTCGAAACTAGCTTGCGTCGCCGACCCGAGCACGATCTCCGACTAGAGCCGAATAAAGCCGACTGGCGTAAAGCATTTAAATTCACTCTTCAGCAAAACACGACTTAAGAAGACATTCCTTCAAAAAAATCCATATACTTATCCAAATAATCTCAGAAAAAGTAAGTGCTTTATCAGCACATTTTACATATGCACATATAGATTTATAAATCCCTACCAATGCTATCGAAGAAGAAAGATAAAAAATGATAAGATATGATGATATAAAAAAGGGGGGAAGGGGTACCATTATATTTTTTTCATTTATTATGAAGGAAATTGCAGTTATAATGTATGAGCTTTTTCCTATATATACGAGCCATTTTGAAAATTTTCAGGATAGCTTTTAGCAGCACCTTTTCTCTTTCTACTTACTTTCGTGTCATATCTAGACCCATGGTTCTTATTTAATGTTGATTAAAATATCCAGCTGCGATTTTACATTGGTAGTCTTCTTTGGCATTAAAGGTTAGATAAATAAAATTAACCAAAAATAATGGACTAACAGATTAAGATAATTATCCAGATATTAAGATAATAAGCTTATCCAGAAACTGTAGAAGCTGTTTCATGTATCACATTTCGAATATAATAGTCCTTTTTTCAAAAGCTTATAATTTAAATACATTCATGCTTCAGATATGTTAAACTGTATAAATTGTGACGTTTCACGCGTCCTTTCTCTAACATAACCTCTGTGTTCTTTGACGGCCACGATTAATGGCAAATCTTTTCCAACCCAAATCCAAGAAGTGAAACGAAGGATAGATGCAAATAAGATAACCTTTAAAAGGACAGAAGTTTTAGTAAGCAGGATGGCAATTTAGAGAAAGTTCAGTTCAGAAAAGATAGAAGTGTAAATTGAGGGCTTACCTAAGAATCACGAAAATCTCGCCATTCATCCAAGGTGCATACCATTGTACGCCAGCTTAGATGAATATCTGAAGTGGATTGGACCGTTGCTTAGAAATCAAGGTAGGAGATTATATTCTGAATGCGAATATATTATTAAGATTGAGAGTAGGCGGATATAATACAATTATATAGATAAGTGATCTAAATTGCGCGATCTGTGTTAACTACGGCTACGTGTTTTGGTTTATTTTCACTTAATATAAGTTTGTTCGATATATAAGTAATTTAAGTTAAACTTTTAATAAAAGTCATATTAAGAATTCTGAAACGTCTCATCATTTCGAGAGAATCCCACACCTCTAACTTACGCTGAAACCCCACGATATGGTCAACGAAGATCGACCATATCACAATGCATTTCTACAAAAGCAAAAAATTATCTTCTTACTTTTGAGTATTTTGATTGCTGATGCACACAAACATTGATTGATTGCTTATTTGTGCGTCAAAACAACACGAAGGTTTCGGGTGAAGCACTTCGTAGTTTTGGGCCTCAATCAAGAGACGAGAGCAATTATATCTCCATTCAAACTTCTCCACATCACCAACGTGAGAACTTTAAGTAGCGCACCGCAGCTGTAAGGTTGCCAATCCCTGTTCAAGAGAATTTATAAACAAGCGAATATACAGGATCTTGCCCAATTCTACTGACAAATTCAGAGAAGTGATAGTAGGCAACATAGGAGGACGTCGGGAGGACGAGGAGCCAAATGGGAGGAGTGGACACGAATGCCGGGATATACATATACTTCCCGAACACCTCAATGGAGCAAAAGACATTATTGTCCCACAACACGTCCTCCACAGAGATACTGCAGGAAGTACCGGCCACTGTATACCAGAATCTGTGGTTCGTACACGATGATGCACCAGCATATTTTTCGATCCACATATCCCAGGAGGTGGATTGGATGCTGTCCACCTGTGTGAAGACCCCGCTCGTGGGGACCTCAGTTCTACATTATCTACGCGACCTGCTTTTGTGGGGAAGAACGAAGAACCACTCAAATCATTCATTTTACAATCTGTTTATTAAGATCTTAGTTTAAACACAATACACAACAATAATAATTAAGTTGATCTAGAATGAGAAGACGTATTACCAAGGCTTATTACCAAATAATCGCGTACTTGACCACTGAATCTAACTTTATAGATTAATTCCTCTATCACTAATACATGCCTTTGCCTTATAGCTTATATAAAAAAGCTTACCGCTATATCCCAGGTAATCAGCTACGTTCTTTATCTGTTCTGAAGTGACTTTAATCCGCAGCGTTCCTTATGACCTCGAACCCACTTTTGGTTCGTCAGTACCGGCACGGCTAGGCTATTTCACGTGGAGTTAAGCTTCTTCTAACTTTAGCTCAAATCATTTTACATCTAACTAGCGACTTCACTTCCCACTTAGAAATCCCTTCTGCTCATAGAAGAGATCCGGACATAGACTCCACTCTAGTGCTAACTTCCAATACATGTATGATTCCTAATTTACATAACCCCGTTTTTCTTCTTGAGTTGGTTGGAAAGAATTTCCATTTCGGCCCCAAAGAAACCCCAAGAGGACATTAATAGAAATCGCCATGAAGTTCCGTCAAATTTGTTGTTTGAGTTTCACGCTCCCCGGATCTCAATTCCTTGGATTTCTTCTTCTAGGGACACCTGAAACCACTTATGTATGAGACGCCTATGGTTAAAGTGGTGGATCTCTGGATACGGATCGGCGTCACTTCAGCTGACATCGAAAGCACACTAGATTTGTTTGAACGCATTCGATAATCCTTCATCCGTCGGTGTCGGTTGCGCTATGACCTACGCTGACGCAACTTCGAATAATTCCTGTGACAATCACTTGTCGTTGCATTTCCGACGTCGATCTGTGATGCATTGTAAACATGCTTAACGTCTAATAAATATATTTCTGATACCTTATTGCCAGTTTCATTCCACTCGATATCACATCCTTCATAACTGTTTCTGCGAATTCGACTAAACGTGGTTTGCGACCTCATGTTCTATGGCGATTTGTCGTACCCATGCTGCCTACTATAACCCATCTGAATTTGTAGGTCGAATTCGGCAACACTTTTGTGACGGGCTTATTGCGATTTCTACTAATGTCCTATTGGGTCTCTTTGGGCAAGAAATCCAACCAACTCGAGAAGAAAAACGTGAGAATGCAAATTAGGAATCTTATAGATAGTAGAAGTTTAGCGTACGCGGTGTGGCTATGAGGAGTGAATATACGAGGTCTATGTGTACAAACTCTCAAGTTAAAGTGATAGGAAATCGATTTCAAGATTTAATATATCCGTACCTGTGCGATCAAGTTAAAGGTGGATACCATTCCCCAAGAATAAAAGCCACGTCAGTTAGAATCAAGCGCATTGCTGTTTACCCAAGATAAAGCGGTAAGACTGTTAAATTGAATTATTAAGAACTGTGTAGTTACTGAGATTAGAAATAGTCGGTAGAGTTAGATATAGTGGTCGGTTACGCGATTATTTGGTAATACGACTAGTGTGTCCTTTCACTTCAGATTCACTTGAATTTAATATTAGTACTATTATTGTGTATATTGTTTAACCCTCTAAGTGGTCTACACTTAAAATCTTGCCATTCTGGAGATGCTTCAAAAATGCACCGCACATATTTTTTTGCTTTCAGGTGGGGTTCTCAAAAGCGGTTGAGCCGTATTTTTAAGAATGCGGCTCGGCCGCTTTTGGGAATCTTGCTTGAAGGAAGAAAAAGCATCTCTGTGGAATGGCGGAATTTTACGTGCAGACCGCTTGGAGGGTTAACTTAAGATCTTAATAAAGTGATATTAAGATAAACGATATGGCTGCTTCTTCGTTCCTTCCCACAGATCTAGGTTGCGAGGATAATGTAGAAGTGGGGCATCCACGGGCACTTGCCTTACACCTTGTATAAAAGTTTTGTGAAATTCATTTCTTATTTTAAAACATTTATAAAGTCCTTCTGGTTTGAAACAAAGGGCTTATAACATTCTGCCAAAGAAATAGCGTTATTAAGATAAAAGGCTTTAAAATATTTCAAAACAGAATTTATTTTTAGATACCCGTAGCAATTAGTTCATAATTATTTTTAAAGTCTACAAGTGTCAAAATTTATTCCACTTTATCTACTTTATAATTATTATTGGAATCTAAAAATAAAAACAAATCCTTTATTGAATAAAGAGAGTAATGCCACGATATGTCAGATAAGAAAGAGAAAAATATTCTAGAAAAACTGCCTCTTTACTGATAAACCTAATAACAATTTTACCATTCAATTTTTCAAGTGATACAGAGAGATAATGAAATAATAGTGGGTGAATATAAAGTTGAAACAAAAATATGATGATTTATAACAAATCGATTATTCTTTGTGATACGATGGTTTATATATTAAAATGATAAAAGATATGATAATTTGATACTAATCGGGAAGAAATCGCAATTTTCATGGCTAGATTCTGTTTTATCTATGTGTTCACTGATTTTAAAAAAGTTTTTGAAAAGGGAACAATGCTTTTTGAAGATTGTAAATATTTGTCCCACACGCTGTGGCTTTTGATAGTGAAGTTAATTTTTAAAACATATATTTTTAATGTTTGAAGCTGAGTTGGAGGATTTATTTCGCTTTTAATATCGGTTTCCGTAACTAACGTGAAATTAGCATTTTCAGTGTGCATTCAATGCCAAAACTACGCGAGAAATTAATAGGTAAGTTATATCTGTAAATTAATTGTTTTATTAATAATTTTACTGGAATGTTTCTCTATCAAATTTATAAATGTAAATATGTAAGACTATAGATTTCTAAAGTGGTTCGAATGAACCCCTAGGGTCCTTGTAACTGCTGAGAGGGTCCTTAAAAATGAAATTTTCTTTTGTGGGTGCTTGGAGAACTTTAAGGGATTTACGCAAAATTTAACGCAAAATAAAATACAGTCAAACTTCAATATAACAAACCTCTATTTTGAGAACGTTTGCGAAAAAAAAAAAAAGAAAAAGGATGAGAATAATTATTTTATTATCATAAGTCTATAATTTATTTAACGTACATTATCACTCTTAAATAACATAATGTTACATAAACGTTCTTGATTTTATGTATCAAAACTTGTAAAATAAAAGTACAGAAAAAATATTTCTATAACATTTTTACCGTTCTTTTATTTTACAATAAACAGTAAATATTTTTTTAATTCTGTTCTTTTCCATTATTTGAGCAAGATAGTTTCAGAATTGTTCCTTTCTTAGGATATAAATAAATAATGCGTATGATTGATTACACATGATTTGTTTCTTTAATTTGAGTATGTCGCTTTTATTTATGACCGCGGTAACTTACTAGTCTTCATCCCTAGTTCATGGCTGGCGTGCTTCTGAAGACCCTCCGTGTAGATGCATGTTAAACCTGTCGTGGCTCAAAGCACTCCTGTTGGCGTGGTGTAGAAGTTTGGAGAGGTGGCCCGAGCTCAATCCTCTTCACTTTATTGTGATTAACATAACGAGACACGTCAACAATACCCGTCGTGGTGCTTTACAATGGGACGTTAATAAACATTCAACCACTTTTATTCTGGTTCCTTTATTAAAATTTTTTCTGTTTTATCGACTCGATACATTAGAATCAGCAAACTAGAAAAAATGTCGTCATTTAGGCGATATTTCCCCAATAACTTATTTTGGTTCTTGTTTTAATCGATTGTTGTAAATTTGGCTGGCCAACTTTCATGGTGGACATAATTTTTTACAAGAACCATCTGTATGACCATGTTCATTTCTTGATGTGTATTTTTTCTTTCAAATGGGGCTGCATATTGGTATTTTTACCATCGCAGACCTAGTACCTTCCATGGGAGCTGGTATAACTTTTTAGTGCGGTACTATATAGGTAAATACCAATGGCCCCAATGTAATTTTGATGTCCCCTTTCCATCCCAGAGGAAGACACCCGAGCTCCGACGATGCGAAATCGTATCCAAGCTAAACAGGCACTCTAAGGATCTTTAATCTGCCGCATAATCATACGACATGGAGGCTGTCAATTTTTTTTCATCATGAAAATCCCTCGACTTGAGCCAGGGGCCCCCGAAACTTGGGCATACAAGGCCAGCGCCTATCCAAATGCGTTACTCAGCCAGCGTTTTTGAAATATAAATAGCTAAATATTCCAAGAATTGAAAAGAATCGCATTTTTGGAAGCAAATTGGAATGATAGTTGGATGCTATGAATTGCACTTACTACATCATTTTTTATTGTAGCTGACTTTAAGTTTAACTCGGAGTGTGATCGAAAAATGGATTTATCATGATCATCACAACTGAATGCGTAACAATGGGCTATTCACGATGTCTATCTTTTCTAACTTGTTTTTTCCCCCGTCCAGCCAAATTGGCACCTTGAGATACAACAACTTCACTCAGCAAAATGAACATTACTACTAAATAGAATATAAATAGCCAGGGATATAGAGAATAGATATTATGTGGACAATGTAGCCATGCTAGTACTGGCTGAATTGTAGTTGCTTATTTCTAAATTGAAGTCCTGAATTATAGTTGCTTAGTGTCATTCAAAGATATTGGAGTAAGTGAGTGAATATTAACGTCACCCTTTTCAGCTACACCAGGGCTTTTGGTGACGGACCACGTAATTTTGAACCATGCTCAAGTGACGGGAACGACACCTGACCTGGCACCCCCTTTCCTAACTACCCCACCACACCAACGGGAGGACGTTTGAACTCTTGACATATTTAGCGTGTATCGCTCCCCTACACGGCGGGTGTTTAGTGGTATTGGGCTCGAACTCGTGGCAAGGCCTCCCAGGATCCTTTACCACTCGGCTACTGTGCCCACTCAAAGGAATTGGAATATTTCTCTTTGATGAGTTCAAAAGTTACATCTCATTTCAGATAAATACTTGGGATCTCTTATTATATATTGTTTTGTCTATATATTGCGTAGTTCTAACGCTTAAATTAGTTAAACGAAGTTATTGCGAATATATATTGGCCATCATTTGGTGTCTGACTTAACGGCATCTGAATCCCTACTGCGGTTGGACTAACCCGAGTATCTGGAAAATGAGCGTCACTTCCACCTCAACCAACACGAGGTGGAGGTAAAGCAAAAAATGTAACTGCAGATCGCAATTTTTTTCCTACTTTTGTCGTTTTCCCCTCCGGTTGATAATTATTATTTCTAAATATTTATCTGTTCTGTTGAGAGTTTGAAAATCATTTAATTAATTTTGAAAATATTCAGTTTTTACTGTATGCAAACTCTGGAATTTCTAGAACTAGTTAAAAACAATACCAAAGAAAGAAAAAGGGACTAGATGTCATGCATTCATTTTGTGACTTTTTTTCTTTGTATTCTTTTAGTTGTAAAAATTCGTCGGATGTTTTAAAACAAAAATTTGATTCCAAGAAAGTCAATTTTTCAGTTGACGATTGCGTCTTTTATGATCAGTGCTGCTCGTTATATAAATAGATATAAAATCCATAATCATATACTAAATTGCCATAAATCTAAGTAGGCAAAGCAATAAAAAGAGTTATAAAAATACAGTATAAGTCAAAAATTATACAGCCTCAGTAGTACAATAGCAAACTTTTGGTCTTACGGCTGTCTTCGGTAAAAGTACGAGAGCTTGAACTAAACGCGAAGCACATTTTCAGACAGAAAAATGACCCAATTTCTATGGAAATTTGCGACATTATAACTCGTACCTCTGTTAACACTATAGTGTTTTTAAAAATTTCAAAATATTCGGTGAATATTTTCTTTTTTGTCTTAATATGTGAAGGCAAAGCCCATTTAACATTACGGTATACGATAACAAATGCGAAACACATTTTATACAAGAAAAAATGAATCAACTCAGATAAAAATGGGAAGTATGATAAAAACTCTCTAAAGGATTGTGAAGCCAGAATATCATATAAACTTTTCATTTCTTTTATATCTGAAAAAATGTTCCAAATTCGGCTCCTATTCTTTAACATTAACCGAAAACAGATTTAAGGATTATAATTGTAGGTTTAAATATAGTTTTCTGGTCAGCAAACCTTCCCCTGTATTTGTCTATACTACTGGGCCGTAAAAAACAAGTAATATAAAAAAAACTTTTTAAAGTCAATTCCTACTTAGACCAAAAAAAAAAAAATATTTACTTTTTATTAAATAATTACAATTTTATTAAATAATATAAATATTTTTATACATATGACAGAATAACAATTTTAAGTGGCAAAGAAGAAAGCGATTTTCCTTGCAATTTTCCATTTTCTTTCTATATATGGTGTTGGACTGTTATTTGTGTTTGTTACTATTCGTTCATTCATTAAATTTAATTACTCCAATAAAATAGTATAGT
>BMAV01014869.1:174436-234367 GCA_019973955.1 Trichonephila inaurata madagascariensis
TATTCGTTCATTCATTAAATTTAATTACTCCAATAAAATAGTATAGTAAAAATAAATCACAGTCTCAGAAATTAGGCCATGCCAGGTGGAATTCGAATCCTCGACCTTTGGATTAGAAGTCCAACGCGCTATCCATTGCGCTACAGGGACATTACGAGCGATTTACCTTTTTAGTATGGTTTTGGACTATTATTGTTGTTTGTTAATATTTATTCATTAATTAAATACAATTAATGAATTAATATTTGAAAAACTGTATTAACATCAAGCGTCATCCACTACAAGTTTTAAAAAAATGTATTTGAACTTGAGTGGATGAATGAAAAGTATTTTATTAACGATTGAAAATTTAAGCAAGATATATAAATAAATATATATAGAGAGAGTGTTAACTAATAGTAGAAATTGAAAAAGAAAATAGAGACTAAGAATAAGCTTCCCCACTAATACTAAAGATAATAATCACAACACTAGAAAAATTATACAAAAATACTAAAAGTAAGTTACCAGTGCTAAATATGAAGAAAAAAAAAAATGTATTTACAAAAGAAGAAAATATTAAAATTTAAACAATACAGTATTTTTAAGAAGACATATACCGTAAAATTCGGCGTATAACACGCACCCTTCCTTTTCTATGAAGAAACCTGAAACCTGAAATGTGAGCGTCCAATGCTCTTAAGTTTTGAAGTCATTTATTCGAGGTATTGTTCTAAGCTTTAGCAAAAAAAAAAAAAAAAAAGTATACTTTTAGAACTACAACCCTTTATGTTCATAAGGAATGTCATTTCTTTTTTAAAAAAAGTATTTCGATATATGTAGAACGAACTCCAATTTTTAATCTATGCTCCTCTTTTCCTTATTTTTAAAGCTCTGATTTTTATAATCGGCATATAACGCACGCTCGTAAATTACGATCTTATTTCCTGTGTTAAAAGTACGCGTTATACCTCGGATTTTACGGTATATTTTTATTTATATATCTCATTTGTGTTATTTATCATGAAGCTCTTTAGTAAATTGGGGATATAAACACTTGTGATTGTAAAGTACATAGTTTTTCCAACAATAAAGATTCAAAAAGCCTAGAAAAGACTAAATCTTGATAATATTCCATGCCAGGAGGATGCTGATGATTTTATTAATAGTGCAGGACAAAAATCTGAGAAAAAAATTTCCAGAAATACTTACTGCTCCAAGAGAGAAAAAACAAGTTGTGAACCAAAAAACGATGAAAATATAAAGGTAAAGGCTTTAGAGGAATAAGTTGCTTTTATGATGGACATTTTATCCCGTTTTCATACGTGATGTATCAGCTAAATGAGAGAATGAAAGTAAAGTATTATATATATACCTAATAACAGTACTTTTTTTTTTCACAAAACGTATCAGGTGATTTTATTGGAAGTCAGACGGTATTCTAAACCACCCTTTATGTCCATTATTACTAAAGGTATTCGATTACCTAAAGTTGTGAATTTTGCCAAAAATTAATAATTTTTTTATAATTTTATTTTATAAGCCATCTTATTGGCTTTATAAAAATACCAAGATTATTATTTTCCAATCCCTAGAACAAAAACTACGAGTGTTTTAGTAAAAGCAAATGCCACTACTTTAAGGAAAGTTGTGATACCACCCTCCTTTGATGACCGTATCTTTGATTGTCAGCGTGAGCTAGAGGTGTAGGGTTTGCAAAAGGAATAGACATTTTTGATTCTTAATATGACTTTATTAAGAATAGAACTTAAATGTTTAACAATTTAGATAAATTTAATTAAGCGAGAATCTATAATGAACAAACACGGAGTACTAGTTAAACAAAATCGCGTAATTTAGACCACTTTCTCTAAGTTATAATTATTTAATCCGTATACTCTCACTTCTAATAATATTAGAATCCTAATATCAAATAATCATTCCTACCTTAATCCAAACTTATATTCAATCTTTATGTGGAAACGTCTGGAAGCGCGTGCAATGATATGCACCTTGTTTTAATGGCTTGTTTTCCAGGTAACTTCACGATTGGCTGTCAATTCACACTAGTCTCTTTCACACATACCATTCCCCAAAATTGCCATTTCACTTACTGAAACTTCTGTTATTTTAAAAGCTATCTTATTTGTATTTCTTTTTCACCTTTCGCTTCTTGGGTTTTGGTTGAAAAAGAGTTGCCATTAATCTTGGCCCCCAAAGAACCCAGAGGTTATGTTAAAGAAAAAACGCGTGAGCCCGTCACAATGTGTAATACTTTAAAATGTGTTTTAATCGAAATGTGTTTTTTTGAAAAGGCTCAAAAGGGGACAGCGATTGCTCAAAACGTTTTGAAAATAATTTACTGAAATTTTTTGTGTATGTTGTGCATAATAGTAGAAGTGTTATAACTTTCAGAATTATCAATCACTACTTTATTAGAAAATTTTAAGGTCCCTTATGTGAATATAATCACTGTTTTTTAAAGTAATTTCATATAATAACTAAGATAAAGGGCTCTAGTTCTTGTAAAAATTAAAATATCGCTTATCCTGTAGGTCATTACAACAATGAATAGCAAAATAATACTTCAAAATTGAAAAATTGAAAATTTTTTCATAAACTGTTTGTACAGAGTGGACTCTGTTTATGTAGTTTTTTGTAAATTTTGGCCCATTTTTTTTCCCACTTTAATAATAATAATTTTGTTCCCTTCTTAATTATATAGTATATTTTTCTTAAAATGTACTAAATAAATCTAAAAACCACAAAAATATCCCCATATCTCCATTTTTTCTAAAAAAAAAGTTTTCGCAAGTAGTTTGATACCTTAAGGTTTTATTAGATTGATGAATTATTCCTTTTTATTTGCCGTGTGAAAAAATTATTAGATTATATAATCTGTAAAAGATTCTTAAAATTATCGTGTTCCTTTCTTATCAAAGACTGCAAGTTATTTTCTTATTGATAGCATCTCGTTGTATTTTATTTTGTTTATATTTTAATTACATATTGTGTTCTTTTGCGTATACTAATTAAACAAACGTGATGAAAATTAAAATATTTTTAATTAATTTCTTTGAATAAAGGATGTTTAAACATAATAACTGAATACAGAACAAATTATTGTAAGAGATTCCAACATCAATACCAGAGGTAATATTTTTAATAAATATATACAATTGTTGGCTTTTGCTGATGACGTTGGTATTACGGCTCGACGCCACGCTAAGACAAACCTTCTTACCTTTAGAGAAAGAGACCTTCAGGATAGGTTTGAAAATCAATGAGAATAAGATCAAGTGCCTTGATAAGATCCTTGCACTAAATCATGTCTTAACAATTTCCACCTTAAAATTGCAGAGTATAATTTTGAAGTTGTTGACCGTTTCACTTATTTAGATTCTGAAATTAACAGTAGGAATGATTTTGCTACTGAAATACAAAAAAGAATTACTATGGTTAATATGAATGGAATATGAAAATATATGAAATCCAATTTTTAATTAAAAGAAAAACGAAGGTTCTATTGTATAATATCTTTTAAGATCACACAGTATTAACTTATGCATATGAAACTTGGTCCATGCCTCAAACACATGAGAACATGAAAAGAATCCTCGAAAGGAAGATTTTAAGATTTATTTTTGGAGGAATTTAGGAAGATAGAACGTGGCAAAGAAGATCGAATTTTGAGCTCTATCACTCATATGAAGAATCTGACATTGTTAAGGTATTCGACTACGTTCGGAACCGTGATTTTAAAAACGCGTATAAATGGACAGTTTTCATGATATTTAGTGTCACTTAGATTAGAATGCATGTATAAAATTGTTTTAAGGACATTTTGACCAAAAATATTTATTTAAATACTATATTTTGGCAAAAAATTAACTTAGAATAACCTTTTTTTCAAAATGTTCTCCTTTTATAAAAGATGCTTCTAAAATAATAATATAATGTGTGTGTGTGTGCTTATATAAAGTAAAGACTTCTCCAGGGAGTCTAAACTATTTTTTTTAAAAAAAATTCACATTATTTTCAGAATTACAAACAATTAAAATAATTATCAGCATTTTTTTTTCTTAAAATTTCTCCCCTCTGTTGTCGTAAAGCATGGATAAACCCACTTCTAAGTTATATATTTCAAAAATTCTAGTTGAGCCTATGTACAGAGGTCTGAGCTATATACAGGCAGAATATTATTATAATAGAAGCATTTTTCACAAAAGGAGAGTATTTTGGTCATTCTATGTTCATTTTTTGTCAAAATATTGTACTTAAATAACTTTTTTTGTAATAATATTCTTAAAACAATTTTATATACACTAAGTGACACTAAATATCATAAATAGTATCCATTTATATGTTTTGCAAAATTACGGTTCCGAACGTAGTCGGATACCTTAACTTCATCAAAATACACCGAATTAAATGGGTAGACCCCGTTATCAGAATGGACGAAAACCGCACCACTAAAAAATTCTTCAATTCCCAACCAATCGGCACACGGAGAAAAAGCAGGCCAAATCTTAGATGGATTGATGGCCTAGAAAAAGATATCCTAGCTTTGAAAACTAAAAATTGAAGAACACAAGCAGGAAGAAGGTTGGTCTGGAAAAGGCCAAGGCCCCCCTTGGGTGGGCTGTCGAGTCATTAAGGAAGAACAAATAATTTTCAAATATAAATTTTTACCCGACATTTAATTGCAAGATCAAAGCGTTATAAAATTATCTCTTTTTAAAAATACATTCTATTATAATTAATTTTGAAAGTTTTCTATAAAAGCCTTATTGTTTTAATACTTTTTTTTAAAAATTTATATATGTATTAAATAAGGAATTAAGTTTAGGTCAAAACTATATCTGTGCAAATTCAGAAAATATCCTTTAATAGATTATTCTACCAAAAAAAAAAAAAAAAAAAAAATGCGAATCCATTTTGCTGACGTAAGCACCAGATAAATTGCAATACCACAGAACATAACAGTCTTCATCAACTTCATTTCTTATTTTCGTTTTACCCAGAAACTATTATTGAAGGTATTGAATCCTGTAAAACAAGAGGCTAAAAACGGCAAATACAAACATACAATAACTACTACTTCTGTTTGCATAAATATAAAAACTCTGCAGGAATTTGTATTTGGTAATGGAAGCAATTTTCTACAATGTGGAATTCTGTGGACGGTTATTCGAGAGAGAGGTTTTTATTTTCGCATTTAGAACGCGTAATGTCAAAGAAAATGCAAGAATTTAGAGAAAGTTCTTGGAATTTGTTTCGAAAGTATTTTCTATAAGGAAAATTTTCAAGAGTATAGCAAAGTTTAGAAAAAATACTTATGGTTACGAAGAAAAATAATGGTTTGGAGTTTAACAAACGCTTTTGAGAATGTACGCAATACGCTGTAAAGTTGAGATACAAATTTTTCATATAGTAAAGCTCGCTTTTGTCTTTAGTTTTTCATTTTGTTTGTATGATTTTATTCTTTTCCTCGTAAATTCGAATTCTTCCTACATTAATAGTAAATTAATTTTATCTAAGTTTTTACAAATGTAAAAGGAACTGAAGTGAATTGCAGAATGACCCATTTTCAAAATATTCTCCTTTTGTGAAAAATGCTTCTATTATACAATAATATTTTGCCTGTATATAACTCAGACCTCTGTACAGAGGCTCAAATAGAATTTTTGAAATATATAACTTAAAAGTGGGTTTATCCATATTTTACGAAAACAGAGGGGAGCAATTTTATGAAAAAAAAGCCAGTAATTATTTCAATTGGTGGTAACTCTGAAAATAATGTGTATTTTTCAAAAATTCTAGTTGAGCCTCTGTAGTGAGGTCTGAGTTATATACAGGCAAAACATTATTATAATAGAGGCATTATTGACAAAAGGAGAACATTTTGAAAATGGGTCATTCTATGTTCATTTTTTGCCAAAATATTGTATTTAAATAATTTTTTTTGTCAAAATGTCCTTAAAACAATTTTATACATGTATTCTAATCTAAGTAACACTAAATATCATGAAAATTATCCATTTATGCGCCTTTTTAAAATTATGGTTCCGAACGTAGTCGGATACCTTAAATGGTGTCTGGAATCAAACTCCATCTTTCCAAAATTTCATTACTATCATTTTTACTTATATATCTTGTTTTTCTTTCTGTTTCAAACAATTCCAACCTTCTCATTTTTTAAACAAATTTTTGAATCTGAATTGAACTAGATTGGAAATCATTCAGAGTTGTGTATTTCAAATTTTTTAATTTCCAACCCATCGAATTGGGACAAATTCTGTTTTTTAAATGAAACCCCATCAGGATACATAAAAAATTGAGAGCTTTTCCGATAATTCTTTGAGCTGAGAAAATCTCGCTGAAAACTGAGACTGATCACTTGCATTTGTTCGTAATACTTCATATTGTACTTTGTCATTTCGAATGAAAATGCAAACCGTTTTGATCGTTGGCGTGCCCAAAATATTGTGTCACGTGCCATCAATGGCACCATTGGTTCGCCATCCTTGTTTTAGCTCATGTTTTTAAATAAATTGATTTTGATTACTTAGCACAGTTACAAAATAACTGGAACAAAACACTCAAGTTTATTTAAAAAAATCATGTATATAAAATTAAAGCATAAAGAATTGTCTTTAAGCCTTATCAGAACCACTAAGAAAAAGAGATATATATGACTTTAAATTACATGCTATAAAACTATCTTGGAGTTGGTTGATAAAATCGTATGTCGAAGTCATTGTGAAGCAACTTAAGGGTCATAAAGAATACATAACTTTGTCTTACAATATTTTAAATATTTCTTTCTTTTTGCGATAGTGTATCTGAAAGGGAAAATTAAAATATTTGGGAAGAGTTTATCTGTTGGGTTCTTGTTTTCAGATTGAGAGAATCATGAACGGGATACAGACGTAAGTATTTTTTTAAAAATAATAATAACATTATACTGAAAGTTGAGAAAAAATGCATGCGAATGTTTGGATTTAACATGTTTTTGGTTGTAAATAGGTTTAATTTTTGAAAAAGAAAAATGTATTTTAAATTAGTTAAGGTATCTGATTACGTTCGGAATCGTGATTTTGCAAAAGCGCATAAATGAATAATTTTCATGATATTTAGTGTCACTTAGATTAGATTACATGTATAAAATTGATTTAAGGACATTTTGATAAAAAAATTATTTAAATACAATACTTTGGCAAAAAATTAACTTAGAATAATTTTTTCAAAATATTATCCTTTTGTGAAAAATGCTTCTATTATAGTAATATTTTGCCTGTACATAGCTCAGACCTCTCTACAAAGGCTCAACTAGAATTATTGAAATATATAACTTAGAAGTGCGTTTATCCATATTTTACGACAACCGAGGAAAGCAGTTTTAAGAAAAAGGGCCAATAATTATTTAAATGGTTGTAAAACCTGAAAATATAATTTTCAAAAATCATAGTTGCGCCTCTGAAAGAGTTGAAATATACAGGCAAAATATTATTATATAGAAGTTTTTCACAAAGGAGACATTTTGAAAAGTTATTCTAGTTAATATTTTGCGAAGTATTGTATTAAATAAATTTTTTTGTCAAATTCCTTAAATGAATGCATAAGTACTTTATTACATAAATATCATGAAATTATCCATTTAGGGTTTTTAAAAATCATGGTTCAGAACGTATTCGGATATCTTAATGCTATTTGAATTGTCACTAAACAAGAATTGTTACTCAATAATAGCTTTAAAAAAATGGATATTATTTCGAAAATCTTATTCATTTTTATGAACAAAAACAAAAAGGATTCTAAAAAGGAAATAAATGAAAAAAAGATACTCCCCCCCTAGAAAATATGTTATTTAAACGTACATGTAATATTTAAATTTTAAAACCATGTTAAAATAATATTTTTGTTAAAAAAAAATGAAATATTTTAAGCCAAGGTTCAATGAAGTTTTTAGTAATTAGAAAAGAAATTATTTCAGTTATTATAATTTCGGAATGTTGAATAAGAAAAGTTTTCTTAAACGATTTAAGCGAAAAATTAAAATTAAAATAGAATATTTTTGAAGTTTATTGTTACAAAAATAAAAGCTATATATCCCAACATATTTTAGGTAAATTAAGATTAGTTTAAAAAGAAAAACAATCAAACTATTTACTTTTCTAGAATAATTTACTGAATTCTGATTTTAAGTAATTTGTTTTTACACAGTGAACTAAACTTTAATGACATATTGAATCAAGGGATAACTTAATTTGCAAAAATTTCTACTTACGATCCTTTTTCCTTTTCAATTATTTTAGTCTTTAATAAAAGAATTGTGTCTTATACAAAGTCTTGCAGACTTTTTCTATTTAACACAGTTATTTGGTGAAATAATAATAAATTGTTTTTAGTACCGTAAAATCTGGAGTATAACGTGCACCTACGAGTATACTCTTTCAAACTAAATTTTTTAAGGTATACGACTACGTTCGGAACCGGGATTTTGCAAAAGTGTATAAATGGATAATATTTATGATATTTAGTATCACTTAGATTAGAAAATGTATATAAAAGTGTTTTAAAAATATTATTGCAATAAAAAATTATTTAAGTACAATAGTTTGACAAAAAATGAACATAGAATGACCAAAATATTCTTTTATGAAAAATGCTTCTATTATAATAATATTTTTTTGCCTGTATATAGCTCAGTGCACTCTACAGAGGCTCAACTAGAATTTTTGAAATATATAACTTAGAAGTGGGTTTATCCATATATTACGACTGATTGAATATTAACGTCGCACTGTTCAGCTACACGAGGGCTTTTGGCGACGGACCTCTTAATTTTGAACCATGGGTCATGACGTGACGACGACACCTGAGCTGGTACCCCTCTCTCCTAACTACCACACCACACCAAAGGGAAGACGTTTCAGCTCTCGACAGATTTAACCTGAATCGCTGCCCTACACGGTGGGTCCTTAGTGGTACTGGGCTCGAACTCGTGACAAGGCATGCCACGATCCGATACCTATACCACTCGGCTACCGCGGCCGAGTCTATATTTTACGACAACAGAGGGGAGTAATTTTAAGAAAAAAACGCCGATAATTATTTCAATTGCTGGTAACTCTGAAAATAATAAGAATTTTTCAAAAATCCTAGTTCAGACTCCCTGGAGAAGTCTTTATTTTATAAAAGTGAAATACTATTATTTTAGAAGCATTTTTTTTTATAAAAGGAGAACATTTTGAAAAAAGATTATTCTTAGTTAATTTTTTCCAAAATATTGTATTTAAACATTTTTTTTGTCAAGGTGTCCTTAAAAAAATTTTATACATGTATTATAATCTAAGTGACACTAAATATCATAAAAACTATCCATTTTTGCGATTTTTTAAAATCTCAGTTTCGAACGTAGTCGGATACCTTAATTTTTAGGTATATTTATCGCTTAACCCCCACTTTTTCTTACGAAGAAACCTAAAATATACGTGTGCAACGTTCTTATATTTTCCAAGTCCTTTATTCCAAGTACTATCCCAGGCCTTTGAAAAAATAATATACTTCTAGAACTACAATCCTTTAAGGTATCCGACTATACGTTCGGAACCGTGATTTTAAAAATGCGCATAAATAGATAATTTTCAGGATATTTAGTGTCACTTAGATTAGAATATACGTAGAAAATTGTTTTAAGGACATTATGACAAAAAATTATTTAAATACAATATTTTGGCAAAAAATTAACTTAGAATAATCTTTTTTCAAAACGTTCTCTTTCTATAAAAACTGCTTCTATAATAATAATATTTTATGTGTGTGTGTGTGTGCTTATATAAAGTAAAGACTTCTTCAGAGAGTCTGAACTAGGATTTTTGAAAAACTCATATTATTTTCAGAGTTACTACCCATTGAAATATAATTATTGGCGTTTTTTTCTTAAAATTTCTCCCCTTATGTAGTAAAATATGGATAAATCCACTTCTAAGATATATATTTCAAAGATTCTAGTTCAGCTTCTGTACAGAGGTCTGAGCTATATACAGGCAAAATATTATTACAATGGAAGTATTTTTCATAAAAGGAGAATATTTTGAAAATGGGTCATTCTATGTTCATTTTTTGCCAAAATATTGAACTTAAATAATTTTTTTATTGAAATAATATTCTTAAAACAATTTTATATATATTTTCTAATCAAAGTGACACTAAATATCATAAATATTATCCGTTTATACGCTTTTGCAAAATCGCGGTTCCGAACGTAGTCGGATACTTAAGTTCATAAGGTATGCCATTTCTTTTAAATAAATAGTATTTAGATATATTGAGATGTCTAATTATTTCGTATGCTAATCGCTTTTTTTTATTGAAGTTAACTTCTGATGGCACGGTAGGGAAAAATTTCTTTACTTGCTACCCGTTACGCGTTAACAGTTCCGGTTACGCGATGAATGTAAGGTAGAAATGAATGAAGTTCCAACTCTTTCTCCACGTTTTTAAAAAAACGCCATCTAATTCATACTATCTATCTCAGATAAAAAATAATTACGGAATCGGAAAGATCATTTCTTTTGCCCCGATATGGTATATATATATATATATATATATATATTTACAAAACAATGATATTTTCTATTTTTTACGATTTTTTTTTTAAATGAGTCAAAATTGACACGCTTCTATTAAAATGATATCTAAATAATACCCTTTTAAATTTCCTTTCGCGTTAATGAATTGATATTCTATCCTAAAAAGGTCATGCTTTTCTTTTTTAGCATCAGTCATTTAAAAAAAAAATGCCGGATTTTTTTTTTACAATTTTTTAAAAAATACTCAAAATTTTAATTAAATATTTAATAACTTCATTATTTATAGAAATAATCTCATGAAACTTTTTTCCGTATGTAGAATAGTATCATCCGTAATCTGTACAAATATTGAAAAAATGGTTTAAATATTACGGCTTTTAAATTTTTTTTTGTGTTTTTCGTCTATTAACTATTTTAAGAGAATTTTTTACTAAAGTATTATTTTTATATATTTTGTTTAAAAACTACCGTTGTTTGCAATCGATGTGGGAAATTGTAAACTATTAACTTAAAAATTAAGCCTTCAAAAATAAAAACTTTTATAAAAAGCGTGATTTTACGGAAAGACAAGGGTTTGG
Source organism: Trichonephila inaurata madagascariensis (assembly GCA_019973955.1). Classification (NCBI taxonomy): domain Eukaryota; kingdom Metazoa; phylum Arthropoda; class Arachnida; order Araneae; family Nephilidae; genus Trichonephila; species Trichonephila inaurata. The sequence goes on from BMAV01014869.1 coordinate 185,592, forward strand.
CGACGAAAACCAGTTTTGCGCCAAATTGGCAATCAACATCTGCTTCATCACGTCCACTTCACATTTTCTCAGGGGTTATATTAGAAAAATTGGGGACTATAACAAATGAAAATCACCGAATTTGGCGAGTAAAAAAATGCGAATGAAAAATTTATTTTTGTTTCAATAATGGTATCTACTGAGCAACATAACATAAACTAGGACCTATTGCAAAAAAAAAAGAAAAATTAAATCCCAAGGAAGATTTCTATCAATTGATGAGAATATCAAACGAAAAACTTAAAGGACTTTTACCTCATGTTATTTCGCATCTTTATCATCAGATTGAACTAAATTTAAAATATTTTTTACCGACCCTGAAGGATGCGGTAAACGTTCGTCATTAAACTTTTGATAGAAATATATGTTTGCTAAGCGGACAATGATGTATACTGTCAAAGTTGTAAAACAGCAATAGCTATTTCAGGAAACGACTGTTCATGCAGCTATAAAAATTTCTTTATCAAGATTACTTCCGTTACATTCTAAAAACGGCTCAACAATGCAGAACTCTTTTCAAATACATAAAAGTCATAATCATTGAGGAGATAAATATGATTAGTGCTCAATTATTATTGAAGGTTGATACCAGATTAAAACAAATAAGTGGATATTTTCAGTCAAATTTTGGTGGATTAGATATTATTTTAATAGGAGATTTACGTCAATTACCACCAGTCCGTTCTACACCCATCTATAAGCAACCGAAGCAGTCCCCATTGTTGGACCGATTTTATGGCGAAATCTAAAATTTTATGAATTAAATGAAGTCATGCGTCAAGCGAATTAACAATTTTCTTCTATACTTACGAAAATTGGAAACGGCGAACAACTTGATGAAATGGAAATAGCTCTGATTGAGTCTCGTTTTTATACTGTGGAAGAAGCTGAAGCAAGGTGTCCTCAAGGTATACGATTATTCAATACTAACAATTCCGTTAATGAGTATAATAATAAAATATTGAATGCTTATGCGAACAGAATAACTTCAACTGCAAAAGATGTATATATTGGTTGTACTTCAAAAGAACAAGAAACTTTCGTACGTCAAAAATTACATAAGATGTCATTAATTGATACAAGTGGATTGTATTATCAAACAATTTATGTGAATAATATTTATTACATGATTACCACAAATATTGATGTGAAAGATGAATTGACAAATGGTGCAGTCGGAAAGCTAATTCATGTGGAAACAAATGATGAAGGATTAGTTAAGGCAATATGGTTTAAGTTTCAGATTTACCTCAAATGGGGAAAATTAAGACGCAAAAAGACAATTTAGACTTATCTCTACAAAATAACGGAATGATATCAACGACAAAATCAAATACTACGATTGATGCAGTGTTTTCGAGATTTTTAAATGATATTGAGTGCAAAACCTAAATTTCTTATTTTAGCTACCACAAGCCTTTGATAACAAAAGTATGTACTGAAACACCCATAAGCATAATGGAAATAGACTAATAATATTGATACTTTTCTATAAATGTATACAATAAAATTTTTTAGTATTATGTATTGAAAATGAAAATTTGGTTTATACTTATACCTTCTTAATTATTTTTTTAAATACAGTTTGAAATAATAATGATAATAATAAATTTGTTAATTATATATATAAGATTATACTTCAAAATAAAACTTTATTATACAATCGAATACATATAAGCCAAAGAAGTTAACTTCTACCGCGTGTTCACACTGATACACGTACACAATTTTTTTTAAAGCTGTCATTTTTATACCCGGCTTATAACGCGCAGCCGTAAATTTCGATTATATTTTTTGTGTTAAAAGTGCACATTATACGCCGGATTATTTGGTATATTGTTTAATTGTAGCAACCTGAAGGTTGCAGATGAAAGAGAGTTTGGGGAAGAAGCAAGCACTGTTTTAAAAATAATTACTTTTATTTTGGATCTAACCCTTGTATGAGAAGTTTAGAGCTTATTCAGAAACTCTGGGAGCAACCTTAATCTTAACTCTTAATCTAACTTATTTAAATAACTTATCTCTTGGTTCACTTGCAGATAGATCACTTGACAACTCCTTCCTCAACTGCAACGGCTTGATTCAAATCGACATCTGTTTTTCTTCCACTGCTCTGAATAAATGTTGCCGTTGAATATTTACTTCAGTATGAACAACTCACATTTATAATTCACTTTCAACGATTAACTTTTCATAATTAACCAAATACACCCATTGACAGGGCTTAAATAACATTTACATTAGCATTAAATCAAGTCATCTCTACAAAAGCGGTTTTTATACTCAAATCACAGTCAAAAAAAAATTTCTCCAAGATATTAGTAGAAGATTATTGGATAGAACCCGTCACATACTTAATCTTTCCTTATTAAAGTACGCTCTTATATTTCTCATACTTTATAAATGGTACAGCACGTTTATCAAACTTTAGGCGCCCTAAGGGTGCGTGATAACTCTACGAGGGGGCGCGAACATATTGAAAAATTGAAAACAAAGATTATTTTAAAAAACATTGATTTACTGACAGAAAACAAAATACATTCTTACATAATAAAACTAACATTTGTCCTGAAATAATACACATATAAATGTATCAGTACTGCACAATGTATTTTATAATTAATTTAACAATAATAATTTAAGAACAAGTTAAATAATAACCAGTGACTCAATGGGCTTGTCATATTAAATTATATACAAGAAAAGGAATACATAAGGAAACCCTCTGAAACAGGTAAATCCTTCGCAAACTCTGTCAAGGTCCTTTCATTGCATTCCAAAGCTTTTGGATTAATTTTATGGATAGCATGTCGTAAAAAGATCGTTTTTCTTGAAGGACGATGTATTCCCGGCAATTAGTGCTTGACTAAAACCGACGTTTATATACACCGGCGAAATGTCGTTGTGAAGTATTGTATTTACAAGTATTAAATTTCAATTCTTTGATTGTATGAGGGGACGGGCGATGAAAATTATATTATATATAAATATTTTCGTAATAAAAGTTTGCGAAGCACTTGACAGTGTTTCTCAAACTATCAATATTACCCAATATTCAATATAAGTTTCCATCACCCCCTCCATACTGATAACAATTTCAGTAATAGATAAAACTTTGATGGAAGCAACATTACGACTTTATCCTCTTAAGTGTCACCAGCATATATTGTGACGGGCTACATGTCTTTCTTTCATTAACATGTCCTTGGTTTGGGCCAGAATAATGGCAACTCTTTTCCAACCAAACCAAGAAGTGAAGTGAAGGAAAGTTAAAATAGAAGCTTTAAATAACAGAAGTAGAGTAAGTGGGTGGCAATTTGAGGAATGTTATGATAGTCCGTGATCAATTAGAAGTGACAGCCACAGAGGAATTCCGTGACAAAGATCTTAGGTCAAGGTGCATTACATTACACTCCGGTGAAAACAACTGCAACTAGAATCAGATTGATTGCGTACTTCATTCGACATTAGGTAGGAGTGACTATTTTAATATTCGATCTGTGATAGAATTATAATTGAGCTAATAGTGGTCCGGTAAATATTTCGGTATTATATATATTGTGTGTTTAGTCATGTAGATTCTTCCCATATATTATTATTATTATCTAATCTGTTGAGTTTAAGTTTAAGACCCAAAAGTCATATTAAGATCATGTCAGCTCCTCGTTCTTCATTTATTCCTACACCTCTAGCTCACGCTGATAATCGAGGAGAAGGGCACCCGAGGGGGACAACTTCACAATATATACGTCTCACTAAACCAGTGCTTTAAATGCCTCGGACGTATATATACGTCTTTTCTGTGCACTACTGTCCATAAAATTATTCAGAAGGCTTTGGAATGCAATAAAAGGACCTTGACAGTGTTTGCGAAGGATTTACTTATTTCAGAGAATCCCCCCTTATTTATTCCTTTTATCCCCTCCCTCCCTCCAATACATCATATACCCGCTCCTACGTGGAAAACGAAGACATTGGAGTGTGAATCGCGTAACTTTTAATCTGCAGTGAAGGGGTTATTTATAAATAGTACAAAAAAATTATTAAGATAAATGTTAACTTTTGTATGTAATTTTGTATATGATAAGCCCATGAGTTCACTGATAATTATTAAACTTGTTCTCTTAACTAAGTATTGTTTAGTTAATCACATAAAATACATTGTACAGTACCGGTACATTTATAAGTGTACTATATCAGTGTAAATGTTAGTTTTATTTTTTGTTATGTCAGAATGCAATTTCTTTGTTTACTTTCAGTAAATTAATACTTTTTAAAAATAATCTTTTGCTTTCAACTTTTTAATATGCTCACACCCCACTCGTAGAGTTAAGGGGAGGGGGACACCCTACAGTTTGAGAAACGCTGAAATAGTAGCAAATTGTTAACTTTTTTTATGGAAATCTTTTATTTGTAGCATAAAATGTTTTAAAAGGATTCGAAATTTTGATCCTAACAGCATTTTTATTCTATGGGTTTGATATTAGAAATGTTTATCTTTCATATTTACTTGAATATTATAAGCAAAATTTCAATAATGTCAAGTTATAAGGAAAACTAAATAAATAAGACATATTTCAGCCTCTATTTTGTCTAGACTAATTTTGCAATTTTAACGTCTGCAAAGTTTTCTAAGAACTTTTTGTGGCATCATAAACGTATAGTCTAGAAAACTGCAACACAATAATATATCTATGAAAACAATATAAACGTTGCAATAATAACTATAATAACCAAATAGTGTTTTGGCAATAACATATATCTCTTTATTTCTTCATCTTTTGGAGAACCAGATCCTTCCATTCCCCAATAACTTTTTAAATGCGTTTCTTCAATCACGTTTGTTGCCACTCAAGGTAAACAAATATTGCTAAACTTTCATTTAATACTGGAATATAATGGCTTGAAAAGTAATTTGTACACTCAACAGCTCGTTTTGAGTAAAAGAATTTTCTTCTTGAAGAAATAAAATTTTTGGCTCAGAAGTTTGTGTAAGAATTTTATTTTTGTTGCGTAAAGTTATAGCAACTAAGTTATAAAATTTTACAAATAATCTTACCATTTAATAGTTAGTGAAACTGAACTTTCAAAAACTATATGATAGTTCTTTGTTTAGTTAAACTGTTTTAAAGATCCCTGAAGCCTGGAGTTTTAGAGAACTCAGAGTTCTTTAATTTAATATATTATATATTCTTATGTGACTACCTTTCTTAAAAGTACTGTTATTGAATTGAAGTTACACTATATGTAGAATGACGGTCTGAAAACAAAATATGGAACTTTTTCTGGAGTTGATTTTTAGCTTTTCGAATGATAATAATTATTACTTAAATTACAAAGGAATGTAAAACTTGGTCGGGAACTATTTTAGCTCTCATTTTTTATTTATCTTGGGATTATATCCTGATATTGGAGAGAAAAATGAGCTGTTGGCACAATTTGACGCAATCCTTTTGCCATTGTGTGGGCTAAAATAGGATATTTCACCTTGAATTTTCGAATAGTTAATTAAGAGAGCGATTCAGATGATTACTAGAGATAGGATTTAATTTTTAACAGTTTATTATAAACTACATATAAAATTTCAGGAAAGGAATTGGCGAGTAATTCTCTTCTAAAAAAATTACTAAAATATAATATTGTTATGAGAATTTTGTGTATGGAACGCTTAAAGTAGCGTGAATAATTTATATCTGGGTGTATAATACGTTAACATTACTTTCTGTTGTATTTATTTTGTGCTAAAATTGTAATATTCAAAAGCAACGCCGTTCCTTACATTACAATGGTGATTTAAAGGAAACTTGGCTAAATGTTGGCGATACAGACAAGTTGTGTGGTTTAATTTTTGACGAGCTGCAACCATATGTATGCTTCTGGGAATTACTGGAGAAATCTATTAATATCACGATCAATGACGTAAGCGGGTCTTTCAAGAAAAAGCTAAAAGACATCTATACTAAAGACATCTATACTAAAAGCTTAGTATAGATGATACAATGATAGCTTAGATATGCTATTTCCTTTCCAAACTCCCGGTAGATTATAAGATGAATATTAATTTCACGCCGCATGACTTCCTAGTCGTAATTCCCTTTCTAATATTCCGAGATTTCATGATTAACCTTAACACCCCAACGTCCGGGTTTAAATAGCATGAATGTTTGCATAAAGTCAAGTCATCTCTACGGAGAGCGGTTTTTAAACTAAAATCATAGTTAAACAAGTAATATAAAATTTTTTTAAAGTCAATTCCTACTTAGATCAACAAAGAAAATTTTTACTTTAGCTACTTTTTATTAAATAGTTACAATTAATATAAATACGTATATACATAGGACAGAATCACAACATTAAGTGGTAATTAATTTTTATTAATTACCATTAAATATCGTATTGTTTCCCAAAACAATCATGTATATAAAATTTCAGTTCAACTGAATGCTTTAAAACGTGAGAAAAAAAATCTTTTAAAGTTTTAACCCAAGTCGCTAAAAATGAAACCAACGTGGCTGAATCTGTAATTCTTTAAATAATTAGTTTCAGTCAATTAACTTTAATTAATTATAATTAAATTATAGTATTTTTACTCAAAACAATAGTGTATAGAAAATTTCAGCTCAAATGAACGCTTTAAAACGCGAGAAAAAAAAACCTTTTCAAGTTTTGACACAAGTCGCCAAAACGGTGGCTAAGTCACCAAAAATGATGCCAACATGGCTATATTTGTAATTCTTTGAATAACGAGTTTTTAATCAATTAATTTTTATTCATTATAATTAAATTACTGTATTGTCATCCAAAATAATCATGTATATAAAATTTCAGCTGAATTGAGCCCTTTAAAATGTATTTTATTATCGATTAAAAATTTGAACAAGGTAAATATATAGAGAGTGTGAGCTCACAGTAGGATTTGAAAAATAGAAATTTTTATTTTGGATCTAATTTTTTATGTGTGAATTATTTACAACTTATTCCTTAACCTTGGCAGCAATTTTAAATCCAATTTTTTAATCTGACATGAGATTTTCAAAAAGACTTAACTTGGTCGAAGTTCCTTATACCAGTCTTTCTCAAACAATGATGGCTTAGTACAGATCCACTGCTATTTTCTTCTACAACTCTGGGTAGATTCTAAGACGAATTATTAATTTCAAGCCATATGACTTCCTAGTCGCAATTCACTTTCTACTATTCCGAGATTTCATGATTAACCTTAAATACCCCAACGTCAGGGTTTAAATATGTTACGCATTTACGTTTGCATAAAATCAAGTCATCTCTACGGAGAGCAGTTTTTAAACTAAAATCACTGTTAAACAATAGTTTCCCCAAGAGGATTCGTAGAAGTATTACGAATAGAACCCGTCACAAATGTTTGTTATTATATGTTCTAATTGTTACATTGTGTTTGTTTTATGTATTATACCAACTCAGGTTTGAGAGAAAACTATGCCAATTCATACGAAGTAGAATTGATTCTTCTGCATCAAAAAAGGGGAGGAAATCTTTATCTTTGGAATGCAAACATGACATTATTAAAGTCTTCGATGTAAAAACAAAAATTTGTGAATTAGCTAAGAAATCACAACAGCCATAAAAAGTAAAGAAAAATTCTAGACGATGTGAAAAATGCTCATTCTTTAAGGTATCCGACTACTTGCGACAAATTTTTTTTGAAAAAATGAAGATATGGGGATTCTTTTGTGATTTTTAGATTTATTTAGTATCTTTTAAGGAAAAAATCCTAAGATTAAAAACAGAAAAAAAACTTATTATTATTAAAATGAGAAAAAACTGGTGAAAATATACAAAAAATTACATAAACGGGGCCCGCTCTGTACAAAAATGTTATGAACAAATTCTCAATTTTTCAATTTTGATGTGTTACTTTGTTATTCATGTTTAAAATAACCTTCAGGATAAGACATATTTTAATTTTTACAAAAACTAGAGCACTTTATCTTAGTGATTATATGATATTGCTTAAAAAAACAGCGATTATATTTACATAAAGGACTGTAAATTTTGTAATAAAGCAGTAATTGATAAATCTGAACGTCAAAATACTTCTACTGTTATACAGAACACACACAAAAAATTTCATTGAATTTTTTTCAAAACTTTTTGAGCAATCACCGTTCCTGTTTTAGCTTTTCGAGAAAAACACATTTCGAGTGAAACGCGTTTTAAAGTTTGACATCTTGTGTAAAGTTATGTGGCATTTGCTTTTACTAAAACACCTGTAGTTTTTGTTCTAGTGAATGGAAAATAAAAAAAACTTGGTATTTTTATTAAGATAATAAGATGACCCATAAAATAAAATCCTAAGAAAAATTTGCCAATTTTTCAAAAAAATCATGATTTTAGGGTAGTCTGATACCCTATGTTCAACTATAGTTCATGATGGTATTGGTATTTTCCCTGAAATAGAAACTATGTTAAAATTATGGTGTCATAAACAAGTGAATGGGAAAAATTGCGTATTCATCATTATTACTTTCTTTCGTCTCCGGACCCAACTAAAAATAATTTATACAAATTTATATGCGAAATTATATCTCGAAGTGAACTCGATTTACGTCCGACCTATCCCGTAAGTTGGGGTATTATTGTTGTTTAGAATAGCAGAGCATATTTTGAGGTTGTATAGTGGTCAGTATTTCCACTTGTCACATGGATCGGGGTTTGAATCCCCTCCACGGAGTCAGGGAGGGAGAGTTATATCAACGTCACTCTGTAAGGTTGCGTGAGGGCTATTAGCGACGACCGTCAAAATTTTGAACCTTGGTCAAGTAACGACAACTAAGCTGGCACAGCCCCGTCCTAATTTCCCCACCACGCCAACGCGAGGACGTTTGAGCCTTGACAGATTTATCCTTTACACCCCAGCGGATCTTCAGTGGTACTAGGCTCGAATTAATGACACTCCAGCAACTAGTCCGTGATCTCGACTAGACAGTGCTATATGAATTATAAAACAGTTTGTGGCCATGATGATCCATTACTGTTTGGACTAAAAATATTCTTCGTTCAGCAAAATTTAAAGTTTGGTTTATTTGAATGGCACAAATTTTTGAAATCCTCAATGTCTTTTAACTAATCTAAATGCGGGAAATATATAGTAAGGCCTTTAATATTCTTAGTGTTTTTTCTTTTTCTTAGGTGCTGACAATCCACAGAGCCAATGTCGAGAGTGGGTCCCGACAGCCGACGTAGCTGGGTCGTGGCAGTGGCATGCTTCTTTGTCCAGGTGCTGACCTTTGGCCTTACAGAAGCTTCGGGACTACTGTTCGTAGCCACTATAGATAAATTCAAGACCAGAAGAGAGGCGGCTTCGCTGCCGTTTACTTTAGCCTACTGTGTGAGAAGTGCAATTGGTATGAGAGATTTTACTTATTAAATTAAGTTTTAAATGTTCGACAATGGGAGGTTTCGCACACTAAAAACTATTTTAATGTGATTGTTTCCGTTAACATCATTTGCATTTTTCTTGTGAAATTAAAAATATTATTAAGAATTAGCTAAATAGCTGTCGAGCGGCAAGTCTTCTCGTGAGGTTGGTGGATGAGGAAGAGAAATGGGGGGTTTCTGACCACTCCCAGGGTGTTCTTTCTCAAAATTGGGGTGGAAACGAGCCAAATCACATGGCACGTATGGTATTCAAAGCTACGGCTACCGACAGTCGTACAACTAGCCCTTGTCATGATAAGTTTCGTGGGTCTTGATCTGATGTTACTGTCGATTAGGTGGCATAAGTATATAACATCATCATCTACAACAAATACTTAGTTGTGCCTTAAATTCTGATACAGTTATAAAAGAGTAAGAATAAACTTTGTAATCAAATTTAAAACTAGATCTTCTTAAAGTTTTATTTTAACTTTAAATTTAACCTATTGGACCTTTCAATCAAGATGGTCCCAGTTTGACTTTACACAGGTTTTAAGTTTGTTTGGCTAACCATCTATCAAAGTATGCAGTACCTCATTGGAAATTTTAATAATTCTATAAATGAATAATCTTTTGATGTTTAAATGTTTAAAATCCTTTAAAATTTTCGAAGGGCTCCTCTCTCGGATCAGAAATGACCGCTGCACAAATTCACTGTACAGAATTAAATCTCTGACTGATTTAGAATGGGTCGTTTGGGACAACTCATGCGGAGCGTGAGATTTAAGAAATTAAATAATTGATTTTTATTACATCCAAATCTATTAATTACAATTTTTTTACATTTGGTTACAAGGCATTCAAACTATTGACTATTTCCATTCTACAGAATATGCTATTTGTGAAGGAGGATGAAACACAACCTTTCTTTTTCCAGTGTTTCAAAACGGACTGGTCCTCCACTCTCTTCCGGAGGGGTGGTCGCTTCTTACATCTTCTGGAGATGTCCTTTTTGATGCATTTACAAGATACTGGAATGATTTTTTCCCTTTCTCTTGTCCTATATATGTGTTCTTTTATTATTATTATTATTGGCTTCATACATTTGTATTGTGTGAGTTTGAATTTGCTTATATATATATATATATAAAGTATAATAAAATAAAATGAAATACAAAGTGAAAAAGTTGTAAAACCTATAATGCCGAAGAAGAAAGAAATTGGAGTTCAAGAGACACTACAAATGTAGATACGAAAAGAGTCTTTGGACTAAAATGGAGACCTATTATGATTTCTAGAGCCGTCGCTGAATTAGGCCAGCGATTTAAGGTTAAGTAATGCTTTATGGATCTACCTTCCTCGACAGAATTTTTGGCATAATAAAAAAACCTAGCCATGTTGAAAAGTTAAGTCTATTCCCAACACACATGGATGATAAACCAGACAGTAAAGTAAAATGGAATTATTAAAAGAGAACAATAATGTTTCTCTCATAGAGAGGAATAATAAGAAAAAATCCTATAGAAAAAATTAGGACAAAGAAACATACATGTAACAATGAAACTCAAAATAAATTCAGACATGCATAGAAAAAAAACAGAGCCATGTTGAATATATATATAATTTGTATCATGTAATTATTTATGCACATCGTAATTTTAATTTTCCTTTGTAATTATGCATGTATGTTGTGAATCTATCTTTATCTTGCTTTATGTGGTTATATAAGTGTATTGGGACTTTGCTTAAGGTTTGTGTGCTGTGTACTTCTATAAAAATGTAAAATAGGATCTTTCCTTTCAGTAAAGACTGAAGAAGGGGTGGTTGTTCCTAGGGGAATCGGTTTGTAGCTCTAAACCCCTTTAGGGTGAGTTTGGTTTCCCTGGGTATTCTGCCTCTTACACCTCGAATTACACTGGGGATTCCGGCTCGCAGGTGTGGAATCTAGCCGTTGGGTTTCTCACGACCATCAGTTATCGGCATGATGTCAGAAGAAAAGACCCCAAAATACTTTAGGGGTGCACGTATGGATGTAAACGGCGAAACGCTATCCACATTAGTTAGTCTCTCTTGCAGCTGCGATGGCGGGAAAACGTTACAAGATCAACATGCGTGGAAGTCTGCAGTCTTTTGAAAAATGTAACAGACCATCTCAAATGACGAAACTTATAATCGTCTGCTTCTTTTAAGTTATAACTCACAATCTCAAGTTTTTCTATCAGAACTTAAAGCATGACTATGTATGTTAGTCAAATAAACATTATGAATTGACTATTTTTTTCATTTAATTAAAACATTGATCTCATTTTTATTTAGTTCTAACGATAATTACGGAAATTACTATTACTTCCATTTTTTTTGCTATTGTGTAATTAATTTTTTTTTATGATTTACCGAGGCAAGAGAAAAGTGTATGACTTTTGACTTAGCGCAAACAGTCTTCCTTTTTTTGATTTTATTGTCTGACATATGTTTTTGTGAGTTTAGTACTAAAAGTGTCTTATTTTGACTGACGAAAACACACACAAGGAATACATGTGTCATCATTTTACTACATTCAAAGTCTTTTTTGAGATAAGCTCGATAATAATGCTTGGTAATTATGCAATAAAAGTTTTGATTTGATATCTTGCTGGATGGTGTTGTTCAGTTTTCACCAGTTTTTACTTGTTTGGAAAAATAAATATACCCAAGAAAAAATATAAATTCATTTTGAAACAAAAAATGAATCATCATGAAAGTGTAGCAATTAGTAGAAACATATGTTATTGTTGAGATACGGTAAAAAGGTTATCAAATTTAGTAAAACGAAGCATGGAAGAGGCCAGTCTGTTAACGTCAAATGGGTCTTTGAAGAAATTAAAACAGGATTGACTAAATGTTTTTTCGAAGATCCCTTCATAATGATGTATTTCTTTAAATTTTTAATATTTGGATCGATTTTTTCATGTACTTTTCCTAGAATTTTGATTTTTATCATAATGTTGCTCAGTGCATCACAAACTGTCCAATGGGTTCAATTCATGACAGTCACGTGATAAAACCAAACACGTGTTCTCCATTGAATTCAAAACAGACATTAAATCAATTTTACTTGTGTTGTCCTATTTGTAAAAATTTCAAAATTTTATAATTGGTTTATGATGTTCAAATGTTATGAAAAAAAAATCCTCAATTTTTTTTTTAAAATTAACAACAACAACAAAAAAATCTTATTTTATGCACGTAATTTTAAATAAAATGCATTTTTTAAGTATTATTTGCTTGATTAGTGTTTCAAATTTCGTTGACATGTTTCTACGAAGAACAAAGAATGGCAATAACAAAGCGCTTCAACTGATTAGCTGAAAATACTTGATTGCCTTTATCGTGTGAATATAAAATCTCATGTGAGTTTTTGAACTGATTGGCTAGAATCACGTGGCAGTAATTATCATGTGACTATGACAGAACATGAATTTAGCCCATTTGTCCTCTTTTTTTTCTAATCTTGTTTTCCACTTACTCGTCTTCGAGTTTGAAAACTTCGCGGCGTCAGTTTGGTGAGATTTCAAAATTCGTCGCCAAGTAGGGTACGAGAATATAATTTTATCTCAGTTTTTGCTTTAATGGCCCTTTCCAATTTATAATTCTCATCTTTTTACCATAACTTTCTCTTTTAAGTTTGGAATTTTTGGTACACGTGTGAATTTATAGATTTCAGTATGAAATTATATTGAATTAATAATTTTATTTTTTGCTTTCAGGTCCTTTCGTTGGTTATTTGGGTACGAAATGGGGAGTTCGGACAGTAACTTTGATCGGATGTGTGCTATCTCCCTTTGCTGTTGGTGCTTGTTTCTTTGCAGAAAGCATACTTTCTTTTACTTTATTGTGGGGAATATTTTTCGGTATGAAAATATTTAGAAAATATTTATGTATAGAATAAAACACATTATACAACAGCATTAACCCTTTGATGGTTATGAACGAGTTCAGCTCGCAATCGAATCGTACTTTAAATGCATGCAAACGAGTTCCACTCTGGAGCAAGATTTCGACCGAAATGGTTAGAAACGAGCGCTGCTTTCGTAGGGAAATTTTTCCCTAATGCTCGCTGACAAGCTGAGCTCGTTCGCCATTATTATTCTGCATTGATTATGTTAAAAAAGAATCTTACTAGCGAAATTTAGTTAGATTTACTGTCTACAGTTGGTAGTACAGGCTCTATGATTTTTTTTTCATAATGAAGGGGAATTTTTTTTACCTTGTTCTTTTTATGCATATTTTGGTGCGTGTTTTAGGGTGTTTGTAAAGTAAAATGGCTCAAAAGCGAAAGTTAGATAATTATGATAATCATTATGATTGTGATACAAAAACCTTCTCAAGTTTTGAGTCTGTTGAAGACTTTGTTCACAGTATATCAAGCTCAGAAGACGATTCAAGACGTATCAGAAGACGTATTTATTTAGTCCTTTCAATTTAATATTTGTCTTATACTTTTTAATTAACTATTATTATTTATATTAATTGATTATAGACATTTATAATTTACTATTTAATAATTATCAGTTATTAATTATTTTAAAGTACGTAAAAACTGTTATTTATGTACTACAAATACTTTAAGAAAATTTTAAAACGCATGAGGCGAGCTATCTACGGCATCGCCAGAGAAGGGTGATATTTTTGGAAGAACGGAGGGGGAAAACAGCTGCAACTTTTTAGACTACTGTTTACTCGTAATACGGCGCGAATTAAGTAAACGAAAACTGCCCATTTCCCTAACTTTCAAATGGTTAATCTATTTATAGAAATAAGTCAGTAACAGCCTCCGGACAGAGGTGATCATTTTTGTCTAGAGGTTATGTTACGCGGCTACAGATCCATAGGCAGCGGGTTCTGTCCTCCGGATAAGCTCTACTGCAATCACATCAAAAAACGGTACATACGTATTATACCGTCGACCGATTTCACTAAAAAACAACCATAGTCTCTAATTCATAAAATGTCACCAAATGCTGTCATTGTTACAATTGCGTTCCAAAAGAGAAAGGAATGGATTTCCACAATTTTGTATTTATAATGGCATTTGGCGTATTTTGATTGGACGGAATGTGTCGACTGTATAAAGCGTAAGTACCCACCGCAAAACTTTTAAAAATGATTTAGTAGAAGAATATAATGAAAAAGAATGAAACCAGAGTTACAAAATGAAATAATTAAAAATACACTCTTTTTTGCAAGAAAATCGAAGCACCTTAAAGGAAGGGATTGTTTTTAATGAAATTAAATTTGCCTACAGCTCATAAACGGATAATAAAATGATAAAAAAAAATCAAGACCATAGGGCTTATTTACGGATCACAATTACAGCTTGAATGTTCAAATCAGTATTTGAGAGAACCGCTCCTGGCGGTGATCATGCTTGTATACGCCTCGGTAAAGAGTGATAAGGGCTCCTAACGTCATCCTGAGATACATTCTGCCAGGCATTCATCAGCTGTTTCTCCAGATCTGCGATATTTTGAAGTGCCCGAATCTGGCGACTTACCATGTCTCAGACATGTTCGACCAGTGAAAGATCTGGTGACCTTGTTGGCCAAGGAAATGTATTAATGACACGAATACAGTCCAGAGATATGCGAGTGGTATAGGACCGGCCATTATCTTGTTCGAAGTTGGCCCCCAGATGACGTGTCATGAAAGGTTATATAACTGGCCACATATCGTTGACCTGTTAAAAATGTATGGAGGATGACTATAGATGACCTGCTATCGAATGAGATAGCACCACCACACAGCCACACCAGGGGTTAGGGCTGTTTGCCTTTGTAAAAGAAAGGCTGATTGAGACCTCTGGCTCTGGTCTCTCTAGAAATGAAGACGATGGTCATCTTCTTCAAGTGTAAACCGGGATTCATCGCTGAACACTATGCGATGCCAGTCTGATGGAAACCAGGATGTTCAGCTGAGACACCACTGCAGACGACTCCGACGATGTTGTGGGGGTCAAAGGTAGAAGTTTTAAAGGCCGCTGTGAGCCTAACCCCGCCTCTGCCAGGCATCATGAAATGGTGGAAGGTACCACGGGGGTATGGAAGAGGCTATAGTACGCTGTATAGTAGACAATGATACCGTTGTAGTAGTTCGGGTCTGCTGAAAAATCAATCGATGTTGCCTCGTATTTGAAATCTTGGCCTTCTAGAGCCTTCATATCGTCGATAAGTTCCTCGCAGCAGCCATTGCTGCCAGTGCCTTTGCGCAGCTGTGTTTGTACTTTGCTGGTGACGATCTATTGCTCGGTATAATCCCGTAGTTTCTCGCATTCAGGCAATGTTACTGTCCTTCAGTTTCCCATAAGATCTTGGAAAACGTCGTGAGGACATCATTCGTTCTTTCTCTAGAAAATCACATCGGAGAAAACAAAAAATGATAAATTTCCCTCCTCTATTACCAGTTTTATATTTTGCGAGTTGCTCTGCAGAAAGGCGCGCTACGACTGCAATTCATGTTGCTTGAAAATTTGATCATTTGCATTGTCGATCTAGATGTCGTCTACGAAATTTCATCACAATCGAACAACTTCTTCTTTGTGTTTCGATTTTTTGCAAAAGAATGTAAAAACATATTTCACGAAGATCCAATTAATAGATGATCATATTTACATGTATGAGTATACAGCATTAAATTTATTAATTACAAAATGAAAACAAATTGTAAATAAAATTCTATTTTTAGGTTTGTCATTTGGTTTGGAAACCTCACTACTAAATGTGATTCTGAACGAACATTTTATAAAGCACAGAGTCAAAGCAAATGGTTTGAACATATCTGGAGCTTCTTTAGGCACATTGCTTTTATCACCCCTGATTGAAAACGCAGTTGAAATGTACGGGCTTTCTGGGACATTCTTAATCATAGCTGGACTGATGCTGAACAGTATACCAGCTGCTGCTGTGATGTTGCTGAACAAGCCAGTGCTAGAAGTTGAAGAATCAGAAGATACACCGTTTGCAATCAAAGAATGCATCGACAGTGAAACATGCGATTTTCCGGATGTTATCGCGAATAAAAAAATTGACTCGAATGATGATATAAACTCTAAAAAAACAAAAAATGACCTTCCATGTGATAAAAAAGAAAAAGATAACATAGAATTCTCAAAATCTATCAAAACTCCCTCTATCATACTCGACGTATCTCATTTGAACAGTACGCCAACAAATTCTGCTATCATCCATAAAACATATCGCCAATGGATGAAGAAAGCCTTTTTCTTGCCATCAGCATTGAAAAATAGATCATATGTAAAAGATATCAATGTCCGATGTGTTTCATTTAATGTCAAACACAATGATGCATTCATGGAAAAAATACCCAATGGAAACCTTCCCAAAACCTTTTATGGTACGAACAGTGACTATGAAAGCCACCACAAGCCATCCATTATATCCACCCATAGCTTACCTGGTATTCCTGTTACGAAACCTTCTAAGTGGATGCTATATCGTTTGTTCTTTGATCCCATTTATATTTTTCTGCTCTTAGGCTCCGGGATTTATTTCTTTGCCATAACCACCTTTCTGACAATCATTGTTGACTATGCCACGGACAAAGGCATTTCGATGACTTATTCTACATATATCGTTATGTGGATAGCAGTATCAGACATGTTCGGGTATTTCTGCTTAGGCTGGATTATAGAGAGAGGCTACATATCTCAAAGCAGATTTGCTGCTTTTAGTTATATGTGCATGTGTTTGATGACAGCTGCCATGGTTTGGTGTGATCACTATATTTTGTTATTGTTTCTCATCTCTGTATTTGAGTTTGGACAGTGTGGAGTGATAATTCTAAGTGCTCCTCTTGTAGCTGAGCTCATTGATGATGATCTTCAAGAGATTGCTATTGCTTCAGTTTCAATTCTTTCATCACCAACTACCATGGCGGTATCTCCTATAATAGGTAAATGTATTTTATCAATATCTAAAGCAGTGGTCTTCAAACTATTTCAATTCACGGAACCCCTAGAACGTGACGGTGTTCTCGTGGAACCCCTAGAACCAGAAAGTGTTTTCGAGAAACCCCTAGAAAGTTTTTGCGTTGAACCCCATTTCCTACACATACTTCGAAGAATATATCTCAAAAAAATATTGAAAGTAGATCAACATGCTGTAGATACCTTATGTATTGGCAATTAAAAAAAAGTATTGCGCTTATTAGTAAAAAAATATAATCTAATTTTTTAAATATAATTTACTCATTAAGGTATCCGACTACGTTCGGAACCGAGATTTTGCAAAAGCGTATAAATGGATAATATTTATGATATTTAGTGTCATTTAGATTAGAAAATGTATATAAAATTGTTTTAAGAATAGTATTACAACAAAAAAATTATTAAAGTACAATATTTTGAGACAAAAAAGGAACACAGAATGACCCATTTTCAAAATGTTCTCCTTTTGTGAGAAATGCTTCTATTATAATAATATTTTGCCTGTATATAGCTCAGACCTCTGTACAGAGGCTCAACTAGAAGTTTTGAAATATATAACTTAGAAGTGGGTTTATCCATGTTTTACAACAACAGAGGGGAGAAAGTTTAAGAAAAAAACGCCGATAATTATTTCAATGGGTTGTAACTCTGAAAATAATGTGAATTTTTCAAAAATCATAGTTGAACCTCTGTACAGAGGTCTGAGCAATATACAGGTAAAATATTATTATAATAGAAGCATTTTTCACAAAAGGAGAACATTTTGAAAACAGGTTATTCTAAGTTAATTTTTTGCCGAAATATTGTATTTAAATAATTTTTTTGTCAAAATGTCCTTAAAACAATTTTATACATGTATTTTAATCTAAGTGACACTAAATATCGTGAAAATTATCCATTTATGCGCTCTTTTAAAATCACGGTTCCGAACGTAGTCAGATACCTTAATAATGCTAATTTGTAATCCAAATGTTACCTATCCATGCATTATATTTAGTAACTAGGATATGTGCTTGCTTTTTCACACAAACTGTCGAAGTCTAGGCGTTTTGAAATATTAAATGCAATCACATTACTTATTCTGAGATTAATTTGTTTTTATAACCACTCCCGCGTTGAGAAATATATTTCATTTAAACACAATGTTCTGAATGGCATTAAAATGTTTATAGCTGTGTGAAAAATCCCGTACAATTTGTATAAATTTGCAACCTAAAATTTAGAAGCTGTTCTTGTTACATTTAGATTTTAACATCGAATTTGTTGATATGTTGATAATTTGTTTCCTCTCCTTCATAATAGGTGTTTTTTTTCACAAATGCAAAAAGGTGCATTTTCCATTAAAAAACTATTTAGTTCTGCAAGTCATTGTGCTAACTAACGAGCAAAAAATTATCTCGTGGAAACCGAGATAGTAAACAATAAAATATTCATAATATAGTAAGAAGTATATATAGAGATAAAGCGTTTTAATATACTTTTATTATATTATAATAAAAGTTTAAAAATTGTAGCATAATAAAGTTTTTGGTAAATAAAATTTTCAGTTTTAATGAATAGGGGGTGGGTGGGTGGGGAGAGCTTTAGGTACTTGTAACTATACAAACCTCATAGAGAATGTTCATCCATTTTACATACAGATTTATTTATTCTCGATTTTTTATTGTAACTCGTGGAACCCCTGGGTATGCCTTGTGGATCCCCAGGGTTCCATAGAACACAGTTTGAAGACCACTGATCTAAAGTAAGTTAAAGTACAAGGTGCACGCCAAATTTTGCGATTTTTTGGTTCGATATTGGTTTATTCAAGCAAACATTTTTGGTGATCCTTATAATACTATTTATTTATCCAACACTATTTATTTCTATTATACTAAGTCTGAGACTTCTTGAAGAGGTATAAGTACTAAAAATCTAAATATTAAATGGAGTTATTATTTATTTTATGAAACATTTTTATATATTTACTTATACATATTTCTTAAACTTGTGTTAAATTGCGAGTATAATTAATAATGAATGAATACGAGTAAAATTGTAAATTATTAGTTTATCTGTTCAATATTTGCAAGGTTAAAATATTATGCTTGGTAAAAAAACGTGTTTCGCAGGCCAATTCAGCGCTAGTGAACAAGCCTCATGGTTTAAATTTTGTGCTAATTTGATACCGGAGTGCTACGCGCCACGTTGCTATTTATGCTTGCCAAGATGGGCGATCACATTACAATATGGTTACCTTGATATTTTTATCGTATGGTGATGTGATTGTGATATATGAAATATATTATAGTTAATTTTTATTCATTTTTTCCTTTCAATAACTCTATTAATTTCAGACGATTTTAATTCGATTTCCTTAAAAATTTAACCATTTTCATTGCAATCATTCAGCAAGCTACTGCAAGCAAGCTTGTATTTTGTGCTATTTTCGCAATATGGATATTTCTAATATCATTGGTGAGTACCAAGATTTTTTTTAAAAATAATATGAGGGATGTGCTTTTAATTGTTGCTACAAATTGCCTTTTTCCACTTTATTTTACTTTTAAATAATACAGTTTTAAACTTTCCTTGTCCGATGAAATTCATTAAGGGAACTCGCAATTTTTGGAATATAGCAAGTTATCATTAATTTTTAATTGATATTCATTATTGATTAATTTTAATATATATCATATAATTATTTTATGTATAATATAATTATGTAATGCAATTATTATATATAATAATTATTATTATATTACATTATATATGATTATTATTATATATTACATAATATTATTATTATTATATAATTATTATATATTGATATAGATTATTGATTGATATTATTTACTTTCAATTTATTCTTATATTTTTTATTTGAAATATATTTCAAAGCAGTTCCTTAAAATTATTTTCCTGATGATTTATTACAGCTAGGCCACCATCTTGGATTCCATATCACTCGGCTAAAAGCGTTGCTTGACGCGTAACACTCCGATATGAAACTAGTTCTTAAATTTTTATTCATCGTCTGCTCATGTTTGTAATTCATTATTTAATTCGTTTTGAAAGATATCGTTTGCTTTATACAGCTGAACCAGCAAGTAGAATAAAAGAATTAGATTCCCTTCGAATTTAATAATGTTTGTATTCTGTATAATCGTTTCTCCTACAATTTTTTTTTTATCTTCGACGGAGTAATCCAAATAAATGTATTTCGTTTATTAAATACTATCTCATTTAACAATCTTTTTGAACACACTAATGTTTTGTTAACATTTTGCTGAATATTTCTCTAGTCCTTTTCAAATCTAATCTACAAAATTTACTTGCATGCGATGAAACACATGACAAAGAGCAAAAAGCAACAAGAAATTCTAAGAAATGAACACAATTTTCTCCTCTGGTTTTTGTATGTTATTTCTCTTCTAATGAATTATTTATGGATTTTCAGGTATTAAAATTAGGAAGATTTTGAAAATCAGAACAAAAATGGCATTTTAATAAAATCTTCTTATAATATTTCTCTCTCTCTCGCTGACTAAAATTTTTACAGATTAAATAATTTGTTAAAAACGTTTCAAGCATAAAAAATACCTTAAAAATAATATACTCGGTTTTTTTACTTCAAATGCCTTTTTAAAAATAATTCCAAAAGTAAAGTAATTCATATAAAGAAGTGAACTACTCTCTGAGAATTTCTTACAATAGAAATAAAGCTTTAAATCGCCAAATCTCTCCAATAAGAAAATCTACGAAATTACCTTTTAGACTTTTTCACTTCAAAAGCATTCTAAGAAAAAGTGTTCTGTGCTAAATAGAATTCTTCTGCTATAAAACGAAATCTGAAAGATTAGATTGAACTATTTTAGAGGATTTTAAACTTTTTTTAGAGTCGCGGAAGGCGTAAAATAAAAGCATTAAGAGATTTACTCTAGTGTGAACACTCGTTACAATAATCTATCCTCATTACAATAACAGATTTTACTAATAAACGAAAAATGCAAATACAAACATTTAAGATTTTAATTATAGAGTGTGAAGAAAAAAGAACCTAAATTATATGTGTAGAACTATATACACTGACGGAAAAAAATACCAACACCAAGAAAAAAATTTTGTAGCGTAAGGAAATTTAGGCAATGCAACTGTCCTGTTAACAAGTTTGATTGATTAAATTTCAAGATCACAGGTTAATTTAAGCTCAAGAAAACGCATTTCAGGTGAAATGCTGTTACATTAATAGCCGACTTAAGATCCAGAATTTGGAATGCAAACATACATGGATTGTGTCACACAGGTACCGAATGTCACTTTGTAGTTTGAAGTTTCATGCTTGTTATACTTGTTGTGTCAATACTGGGTCGGTCAGTGCTGGCTGGGGATCCTGCTGGAGTTGCCGTCCAATGATATCCCAAACGTGCTCAATGGGAGACAGATTTGTTGATCTCCCAAGAAAGGTAACTTGTCAACACTCTGTAGAGCACGTTGCGTTACAACAGCGGTGTGAGGGTGAGCTTTATCCTGTTGAAAAAATCCCCCTTGCATGCTGTTCATGAATGGCAATACTATAGGTTGAATTATCAGACTGGCTTACCAATTCGCAGTCAGTGTGTTTGGGATAACCACGAGAGTGCTCCTGCTGTCATAGGAAATTGTTCTCAGACCCTGACTCCAGATGTAGGTCTTGGCCACATACATTTTTTGTTGCAAGCTTTCCCTTAGCCTCCTTCTGACCAACACAAGGCTATCACTGGCACCAAGGCAGAACCTGCTTTCATCAGAATACACAACATATCTCCACTCCGTCCTTCAATGAGCTTTGGCTTGACACTACTGACGTCTCAAACGGCAATGGTTTTGGAGTCAGAGGAATAAACACGTTACAGGGTGCGTGGTTTAGAGCTGTCCTTGAAATAACCGATTTTAACAGTTCTTTGAGTCACTGTGGTACCAACTGCAACTCGAATTTCTGCTGCAGACGCAGTAAGATGCTCACAGCCGTATGTCGAATACGGCGGTCTTTCCTCTCTGTAGTGCCACATGGTCACCTAGAGCCCTGTCTTCTCGACGCACTACCATTCCTTGACCACTGTTCCCAACAATCATGGACAGTGGATACATTTCGGCCAAGTCTTTCTGCAATATCGTGGGAAGAAATCCACCTTCTCGCAACCCTATTACATGACCTCGTTCAAACTCGGTGAGCTGTTGATAATGGCTTCTTCATCTTTTTAAGGGCATTCTTGGCTAACATCAACTCAATACGTCGAATTTAGCTGAAAAATGATGCTCATGAGCTTTACAGCATGGATTTAAAGCAGCCCTGTTTTTCAAGTACTGATTGGCGCTACGCCACACTTAAGCACGAAATTTGAATCGATGTCTTTTTTCAGATGTATAAACACGCCTACCAAATTTCGTTTACTTAGCACAAGACCTTCTTGGTATTGGGATTTTTTCCCCGTCAGTGTATATTAAATAAATACAATACTGTGATACTGGATAAAAATAACAAGAGAATATTAATGCTCTTTGAAAATCACTACAAAAAGGGGCGTTCTGAAAGTAAGTTTTGTCATTTTTTTTGAAAGATAAGCTAGTACACCAGGTAAAAGAAACAATCACAATAAGAAATTGCGAGAGAAAGACAAAAAGCAAAGTGTTTTTTGCAATTTCTCTTTCCAAGGTTTTCCAGCTCCGAATGAGGGGTAGTCGGCAACATTGCTGTACAACATGTTCCGAATGAGGGGTAGTCAGCAACACTTCTATACAACATGTTACTCGTCATCCCTCGTAGTCGTTGGAGTGTAGCAGACCATTTAACATAGAAGCTCCATTGTCGATCAGCACCACTGTGGAAAGGAAGGCAATGATTCGATTTTGTTTGAGGAAGGTGTGATATCTGCGCTCAATACTAGCCATTCATTCCTTTACTATACCCTCAATGACTTGCACGTTGCTCTCTGTGGTTGACGTCGATGGTAATCTTTCGCCGTCTCGTAAAGAAGTTCTTCCCTGTTCGAAGCACTCTATTCATGCATAGATCTTGCTTTGTGATAAAAATCTATTACCATACTATGCTTACATGCGATGAATAATTTCGACACGTTTTACACTTTCTGCAAACAAAAAGGGAATCACTGTCATCCTTTCCTCCTTGGTCTTGATCGACAATTGAGCTGCCATGCTGAACGGTCTTCTCACTGGCGTAGCTAGCTCTGAGGGGGCCCTGTATAAAAATTCCTACAGGGCCCTTTTTAAGATATGGGAGCTGTAGCTTGTATCTGTGCCCCTGTAGCTTGGGCCCCATATCATTGATACGGCGGTAGCTAAGCCTCTAGGTCTGTTACAATCCAACGAAAAATTGTTTAAGGGCAAAGGTGAGATAAAGGTATTGATCTGTATAATTTATTATTCAGTATTAACATCTTATTAAGTACTTATCTTACGTGATTTTGAGCTTTTTTTATATCATTGTTCATACAGGGTGTCCGGGCTTAAAGTATTCAAAAGTAATGGCTTATTATTACGGAAATACCAATTAGAATGCAATAAACTGCTTATCCGTGGATTGGTAACTCCTCCGAGATTTTTTGAGTCAAGTCCGATCGGCCGTACAAGCGTGAATTATTCGGCAATCGCAGGTGATAAACTTGTTACACTGACTTTATTAGTAAAGATATGGACGCCACAGCAAAAGGTGCATTTATTTAAGTGGATTCGAATTTTCTAGAACATGTCTTTTTACTGATGAATATTGCTTTCAGATATGTGGAATTAATAAGCATTGCCGTATTTGGGGAAATGAAAATCCTCACCAACTGTGTGAATACGAAAGGGATACACTTAAAGTCATATGTGGTTAGAAAATCACACAAATGGCATCATTGGTCCATTTTTCATCTTAGAGAAGACAGTTACGGGACATGTTTATCTTAATATGCTGGGAAAACTTACTGTTTCACAAATTCCAACAGGATGGCATTGCACCACACTATCACGGTGATGTTACCGCATTTTTGAATAGAACGTTTCAAGGAAGGTCGATTGGAAGAGAGAATTCAATTGCCTGGCCATCAAGGTCGCCGGATTTGACTTTATTAGACTTTTTGCTTGGGTATTCATTAAATCCATTGTGTATAAAAAGAATTTACAATTAAGTAAGAGTTGAAGAAGCTTAGCATTCCAGCAATTAGTCTAATTACTCCTGATAGGTTACGAAACACAAACACTTGGAGAGAACTAGATTGCCGTTTAGACATTTTTCGTGCTTCTAGAAGTGCGCACATCGAAATCTATTGATCTTAATAAAAACTTGGTGTGGTAGGATTTTTCTACTAAAATTTTTTAAAAATACCATTGGGTAGCTCGTAATAATAAGTTATAAATTTTGGATACTTTTACCTCGGATCCTGTATTAAAAATAATTATGAAAATTTGTAATTTTAAGGTTGTTTCGCGCAAGATATTCAGAAATAGAAACCATTTCACAAACTCTCTAAAAGTAATATATTTTGAAAATTATTTTCTGCCCACAAACATTTTTGATTCGAATCAAGTTCAGTGTGATGATTTGCCGATAGTTTTAAATAAATCGTTAACGACTTCAATGATTCATCACTTCTTCTTTAATTTTTATTATTTACATGAAATATGAATTTCAGATTCATCAAATCTTTACTTTGTGGTTGAAAAATGATAATGCATCATCCATTTTTTTAAGCATTTGAATTTTTCAATATAAAAAAAAATGTCGAAGCTAGTACTGAGTCCAAGGTAGATAAACAGTTCTGATTTTCATTTATAGATGGCGCCATACCTTTTTATTGCTATTTCGAAGCTTTATTTTTGTTGTAGCGTCATGCATGAAAAATTTAAAAACAATAATTGATTGACCGATAATTTTGATAACCATCGGACATTTCTGGCGCACCCCATGTCAATGAATCAATTTTACTTATTTATATAATAATGAGCATGATTAAAATTTCGGTTTTTATTAAGACTTCCAATGAATGGCCAAAAACGATATAGTTAGAATTTCGAATACAAGTTTAAGAGCAGTGTTGTTTGTGAGTTATTGTGACAGTATAATGATAAGTATATTGTTTCATTACATTTCATTCATTACATTTAGATTTTAACAATTAATTCTTTTTTTTTTTTAGGTTTTTTCAGGGATGGTCAAGGATCATATGAAGGCGTTTTTTACGTATTGAGTGCTGCCTCATTATTTTGTGCATTATTATTTTTGTGTATACCGAAATTAGAAAGACGACGTGACAAGCGGAAATCTCTAACATGAAGTTAACGTAATTTGAAGTATTTGAATTGAGAAACTTAGTTTACAGTTTGGAAAATAGCATGCATTGTACAACTAAATGGAACAAACCGACGAATTTACTTGTCACCATAATGTACATTTGAATTTGTGACTTTTCGTCAAAGAGCAAGCGAAAATAAGTTGTTTATCATAAATCATTGAAAAAAAATGCTGTACATGGTTGTAAGAATTATTTGCCATAAATAATTACAGTTTAACTATCACTGAATTAAACATTACTAGCAAAACTTTTAGAGAGAATCATTTTATCGAGTAACTATGAAAATGTTACATCGTGAACTTATTCAAATCTGATTGTTACAGACTCATTCTGTATCTAAAAAAATCCATAAAATGGGATTCCGGATAACGTTCGAGTTCATTCTTAAAAATATTACTTATAATATAATTTATACACCATTACAATAACCCCTTATCTTGCAAGTCGCAAACTTAACAAGGACAGGAATGAAAGCACTTAAATGTGTGGCCCAAATAGGAATTCGTTTTCTTCCCAGATGCTCAACGCGTGCATGGCGTAACTGTGAACCATCAGGCTGGTGGCTCAAATAAAATACTCATGATTAGGTCAACAGCTGGTAATCCAAGAACTGAATACTAGATGGCCTCATAGACTAACGCTGCTGGTCGAAAATGCCCTGCATGGAAAATCTAGGACATTCCTAATACATGACGACTAGTGACTCAACGGCTATGACGCACGTGTCAACCAGACTCGCCATCTCATCAAGGGACTACCCGCAACTAGGGACGTCTTAAGATTTCTTAAGACTCTGGGTCTCTACACAAATGTAAGCCCCCCTCCCTATGGCCCTCAAAAGTAAGCAGTACATTGCATACTTTGTCAGAAATCCGAAACAAATAAATGTGCACGACTTACAAACGCACAAACCAGCTGAGCCGACTGCCGCCTTTTAACGGAATGAATAATGATGGAATATGGTGATAGGTCTAAGCCTAAACATGGACGAGGGTCATCACATGTAGTTAGTTGACATATCATCCGAAATTTCCAGTGTTTTGGAGAATACAACTGGGAATAACATTTTACCGTTGAAATTATTCGAACTGTGATCTTAGTAAGTGCTGAGTCGAGAACGAGGCGAGGTCCCATTGTGGCCGAAACCCTAGATCCGGGCCAAGTTGGCTCATGCTTTAAGACGTCCCTGCCCACAATGTCAACGGAAAGATATTCCAAAGGCACTTAAACCTACTCCGGGTGTATATCAGTTGCAGTAGACAACCTTCTCTATGAATCGTTCTGAATATTCAACAACAGCACAAACAAGTTTCTTCTCTATTAAAGGGATATGAAGCGATTATTTCTCCTACAAGTAACGAACAGCAAAATGAAAGGAATAAAAGTGTTTAACGACAAGCTGTAACGTGGTTTCCTTTTCGTCCCAGTTGTCTGACGTATGTAAGGAGTAGATGTGGACCAGCTGTTGGTGGTTCAAATAAAAACACCCCTGCCAAGATCAACAGCTAGTCATCGAACCATACTACAGAATATATAATTTAATAACACGGTTACATAACATTGCAACATTATGGAAAGCAATAATTTTTCGGCCGCGAAACAACAAATACGACTGTAATTTATTTAGAACTTGATTGCGACAAAATACTTGATATAAAATTTATTGATCAGACTTCTGCAGTAATACTGTCATGTTATTTTGTATCTAAATATGGTACTTTTGAATTAACCGCATGCGTAATTTTGGTGAATTTCAACAAAGTTTTGTTTATACCAATTTTTGCTTATTATAATAAATACGAGATAATATAAATCCTAATGGCGACTAATCGCTGGCATTCGGTTAATACGAAAGTACCTACATTACTTATTAAATTGTAAAAAGTATGCTTATATATTTGTTTTGTAAATATTTTGGAATA
This sequence comes from Trichonephila inaurata madagascariensis, assembly GCA_019973955.1. Lineage (NCBI taxonomy): Eukaryota > Metazoa > Arthropoda > Arachnida > Araneae > Nephilidae > Trichonephila > Trichonephila inaurata. The sequence goes on from BMAV01014869.1 coordinate 213,242, forward strand.
AAATAAAGTATGAAAACATAAATGTAAATAAATTTTCTTTTTCGACTGAAATATATCGGCTTTATTCACACACAACAAGTTTTACTAAAAGTCATTTGTAATCATATAACACCATAAATAATGAATTCCAAAAATACAGATATTGGACAAAATAATAGAAATAACCATTTAAAAATGAGTCATCAGTCCAAAAAACGGCCACCATTTGTCGCAACACTGTGCCATTTGGTGGCGGCGAAAGAGAAGGTGTCAGAAAAGCATTAGGTAACGTGAGAGTTGCATGAGAAAATTCTGTTCTAGCAAAGCGTGTACAATCTCCATTCCAGTTACGTTACACAATTCTTAACAAACCATGGCCCATTTGTTTATTTGCATCACTTCAAATTAAAAACTACTCCCAATTGTCTTTGTGGTTCTGTTGGGGACGCTGACCATTGTGTGTTCGCATGTCCTCTGACTAAGGACTTCCATTTGGTCTCTCCATCTCAAAATGCTAAAAAAACCTTATTCCAAAATCTATCGTTAGAAATCCTTCCATTCACTCCAAACTAAAATCATGTATTAAAATTGCCTATTCAATCCGGGATCAAATTCTTTAGTTGGGAATGGGTTTTCCCCCCTTCTTCTCAATCTTTAAACCTTCCCCCCTCCAGAATTAGATCCCGAGAGGACCCTCGTTAAACAGTTAGTCAACATTTTGAGTATACTTTTTGGTTAATTTCTTGTTTTTTTTTCTCCTTTTGCAAAAAAGACTTCTTCAATAGAATTCAATAATTTCTCTTTTTTCTCCTTTTTCTTTCTCTTTATTTATTTCTCTATTTTTCTCAGCTGGGCTCGAAATAAATAACCCTCTTTCCGGTATTTTTTTTAAAAATATCAACAGGAAGTGATGACGCCAACTAAAAATATGCTTTAAAAAATATATATATATATATATTTTATTATTTTTGTTTCCTGTCTTTCTTTCTTTTTTCTTTTGGCCTGTTTGGTTATTTTTCTTTTTCTTTTTTTCTTCTTTTGAATTTGTAAAAAAGTTGGAATATATATATATTCTTTTTTCCTTCTCTTATACTCCTTATGTTATTATTATTTTTATTATATTTGCTTTGTATATTTGTATTACGTTCACACACATGTATGTAATAAGTGCAGTTCCCTTTAAATTTGTATTTTGTCATTTTACTGTCTTCTAATGTTTATAAAATGTAAACTTTGATTTTTTTCAATAAAGTCTGGACGTGGGAGTGGTTGTTTCCCGAGGGATCGGTTTGTAGCTGTAAACCTTTCTTGGGTGAGCGCGGTTCCTTTGGGCATTCCTCCTTCCTCCTGACCTCTACGACATGAAGACAGGCATCATAATTGGAGCTCACCTCACTGGAGCATCCGTGTTCAGAACATTTAACCTTGTGGATGTTTCAAGGGCCACTCTGTCAAAGGTTACGGTAGCCTACACAACCCTGGGTAAAGTCTCTTCTACGAAGAACAAGAGGGGTGAAAGTCGGATATGAAGATCGGTGATAGACGAGTGTTGAAGAGGTTAGTAGCCCAAAAATGCAAGACTACACAGCCAAAAAGAACGTCCGAGATAAATACTCACCTTCAGAACACTTTATCCATGAAAATTATGCAATGAGTTTCATGATGAGAATGTACATGGTAGAGTAGCTATTCCAAAACCGTTAGTTTCGGCGCGGAATGCTATGAAAAGACTGCAGTGCAGCCAAGGCCACCTAAAGTGGTCACAACTGCAATGGGAACAAGTCATCTGGTCTAATGTATCTTCATTTACATTATTCCACCTCACCAGACGTGTATTCGTCTGGCGAACATAGGCAAAAGCATTTCATGTTGACTGCCTGGTTCCAACTATGAAATACAGAAAATGTTCTGAGATGGTGTGGGGTGCAATATGTACCCGTGGATTAGAGCCTTTCGTTGTATTCAGGGGGATGATCACAGGTGACTATTATCAAAACATTCTGGCAGATCTTCACTCTTTGCTTCAGGCTCTCTTTCCGGGAGAGCATCTTGTGCTCCAAGATGACAAGACCCCTGTTCCGACGTCTCGCTGTGTTCAAACTGGTTACATGAACATGTTAATGAAGTGGAACATCTAACGTGGAGTCCTCAGTTACCAGATTTGAAAATCATTGAATGTTTGGGGGATTTTTATAGAATAAAGTCGGTGTTCTGTTTCCTCCTCCGCGCACTTGAACTCGAGACGGCCCTGCGGTAGAAAGGTGCGAATTCCGATGAACTTTGTTCAAGTCCTGTATTTGTAAGTCTCATGTCAAATACAAAATGTTATTCAGGCCAAACCTGGCACACACACACATAACCTCTTATTAACAAAAATTTTCACTTTTTCACAAGTGTTCCTATTATTTTCTGCTACACCTGTATATAAGAGAATGAAAAAACTTGGGGAAAATACGCGTAAGGTGATCACTAGTTTTCAGTTTGGTATGTGAGGAAGAATTTTTAATTTTCTTGTAGAATTTAGAAAATACGAAAATAAAGTTTTCTTTTTTATCTCTTTTAAAATTAGAATATGATTTTATTTAAATACTTAACTACATTGTGTGAAATATTTGTTCTGTTTTCATGAACTATGTAAATGCTGATATAAAGTATTTGGTTTATAGCTTTAGCTATATAAAGAGTATTGACTTAGAAGAAATACAATTAACAATATTTAGAAGAATCGGAATATTCTAATGCTAAAGAACAGTAAGAAAACCATTTATGAAATTTTTTTTTTTTATAATGCGGGAAATCCTAAAACATAATTGTATTTTGATTTATTAGCAGATAATCCTTTATGAAACGATTTTTTTACAATATAATAACATAAATTTAATAGGGCACAATAGGTAATAATATAGAGAGTATTACAGCCCCATATGTGCCTTTTCTTATTGGAAATTTCAATAGTGTGAATGTTTTATGCACAGAGTGTTTTATACCAGTATTCAATTTTTGTAAATTTTCTGCAGAAATTATTTCCATTTCGTAAAGATTTTACTGTATCAGTTTTTATTCTGAAGATATTCAGCTTTATAAATCTATAATACTACAAAATCTTTACTTTTAAATGCTTTTTTTTCTCGAGCAATTTTGAATAATTTCCATTATCATTTCCCTTTTTTTTGTTAAAACTTCATGTTAAAAAATGAAATTTCTACTCTCATAGAGTTCTCGATATGTATTAAACAGCTCACAGAAGTTTGCAAAAATTCATTTTTGAAAAGAAAAGGATGGTGCATTTATTCAAATCCAGATTTCAAATTTCCCATAAACTTTTGCAATTAAAATTAAAGGAAAAATAGAAAGTATTCTGCTTTTGACTACCTTTACTGTAATTAGAAAGATTAGCACGATTTATAATTACAAATGATCTTCTAAGTCATAAATATAAGTGAAAATCTAAGTAAATTGCATAAAATGAGGTATAAAAAAACTGTAACAACTTTTTAAAAAGGACGACTTTTTTGGTTTTCTCTAAGCTTTTTTTAGAATTTTTTTTGCTAAAAACTAAATCAAAAATGCAGATGTTCCATAACTTTTTTCTTTCTTGTACTTTAAATTTTTTTACCTAGTGTTATGGAATAATTATACTGTACTATGCATTTCCAAATTATGAATAAATAGTAGAAATTATAATAGTTTTTCAAAACTAATATGCTTTTAAACTTTTCAAGGAATTCGAAAATTAAATAACATCACTAAATTCAATAAACTTCTGTTTATCACATAATTATACACAGACCAGTCACATTTATGTGACCAACACGTACTTTCGACGTCGACGTTAAGGTATCCGACTACGTTCGAAACCGTGATTTTAAAAAAGCGCATAAATGGATAGTTTTCATGATATTTAGTGTCACTTAGATTAGAACACATGTATAAAATTGTTTTAAGGACATCTTGACAAAAAAAGTATTTAGATACAATATTTCGGCAAAAAATCAACTTAGAATAACCTTTTTTCAAAATGTTCTCCTTTTGAGAAAAATGCTTCTAAAATAATAATATTTTGTGTGTGTGCTTATATAAAGTAAAGACTTCTCCAAAGAGTCTGAACTATTTTTTTTTTGAAAAATTCACACTATTTTCAGAGTTACAACCAACTGAAGTATATATAATTATCAGTGTTTTGTCCTTAAAATGTCTCCCTTCTGTTGTCGTAAAACATGGATAAACCCACTTCTAAGATATATATTTCAAAATTTCTAGTTGAGCCTCTGTACAGAGGTATGAGCTATATACAGGTAAAATATTATTATAATAGAAGAATTTTTTAACAAAAGGAGAATATTTTGAAAATGGGTCATTCTATGTTCATTTTTTGTCAAAATATTGTACTTAAATAATTTTTTATTGTAATACTATTCTTAAAACAACTTCATATACATTTTCTAATCTAAGTGACACTAAATATCATAAATATTATCCATATATACGCTTTTGCAAAATCACGGCTCCGAACGTAGTCGTATACCTTAAATAACCATTTACAGAATGCAGGTGGCTGCACAGAACGGTTTGAGCGTATGTAAAGGGTGTGTGAGGGCTTCGGAAAACATTGCAATCGTCGGCGTAATTCAGAAAAGGAGTGATTTGTCCAACATCCAAAAGGGCATAATCATAGGCTTTCCAGCTAAGGGGGGAAGCACTTCCGAAACGGCTAAGTTTGTGTAATTTTCGCTTGCCGCTGTAGTAAGAGTATACCAAGCATAGAAAAAATCGACTGTACAAAATTAGCGATGTGGCAAATGTGGTACATCACGGGCCACAGATGACAGAAGTGAACGACGGATGTGGAGATGTGTTCGTGTGAATAGATGTGCTACCGTTTGTGACGGGCTCACGCGTCTTTTCTTTAACATGACCTCTGGGTTCTTTAGTGGCCAAGATTAATGGCAACTCTTTTCCAACCAAAACCCAAGAAGCGAAATGTGAACAAGAAATGCAAATAGGATAGCTTTTAAGAGAACAGAAGTTTCAGTAAGTGGGATGGCAAAATTGGGGAATGTTATGTGTGAAAGAGACTTGAGGGAATTGACAGCCATTCGTGAAGTTACCTGGAAAGTAAACCATTACTACAACGTGCATACCATTGCACGCGCGCCCAGACGTTTCCATATAAAGATTGAATCTAAGTTTGGATTAAGGTTGGACTGATTATTTGATATTAGGAATTGTAATATTATTAGAAGTGAGAGTAGGCGGATAAAATAATTATTTAGAGAAAGTGGTCTAACTTACGCGCTTTGGTTTAACTATCATTGTGTATTTGTTCATTATAGATTCTCGCTTATTTAAATTTATCTAAATTGTTAGACATTTAAGTTCTATTCTTAATAAAGACATATTAAGAATCTAAAATGTCTATTTCTTGTGCAAACCCTACACCTCTAGCTCAAGCTTACAATCAAAGATACGGTCACCAAAGGGGGGCGGTATCACACGTTGAGCAACTAACTATCCAGATGAACCAAGGGGCTACCAACAGTATCTCCCAATCGACTGTTCAGATAACGTTGCTGCGTCTGGGCTTCCGAATCAAACGCCTGGTTCATGCACCTATGCAGATTGCTGTTAATTGGCAGGGGAAGCTGGATTTTGCATGCCAGTACCATAACTGGTAACCACTGAGCGGCGACAGGTAGCGTTTCTTCCGATGAATTACGTTTTATGCTCCATCGGACAGATGGACGTTGTCGTATGTGGCGTGAAACATTTGAAAGCAAACACCCTGCAACCAGTACCGGTATGGCCCAAGTTGGAGCATTATGGTAAGGGGAATGTTTTCCTGGCATTCTCTGGGTTCACTCATCGTTATGGAAATCACAATGGATCAATACATGTATGAATTTGTCTTTGCGGATCATGTCCACCCCTATATGTGCATTGTTTATCCTCAAGATGATGTCATCTACCAGCAGGACAATGCGAAGTGTCTTACAGCTGCAGTGTACGTGTGGAGTTCAAAGAGCATCAGGATGAGTTTACCGTTCTTCTCTGGCCAGCAAATTCACCTGACATAAACCTAATTGAGAATCTATGGGACCATCTAGAGCGGGTTGTTCGCACCATGGATTCTAACTCGTGTAATATAGAGCAACTGGCCACAGCATTGGAGTCGGCATGGCTCAACATCCCAGTGAACACTTTCAGGAACCTAATTGACTCTCTTCCTGCACGTCTTGCAGAAGTTGCCCCCCTTGGTTGCCCTTCTCTTTGATTATCTGCCTGAGCTAGAGGTGTAGGATTAACGAAAGAACTAGAAGATTCCAAAGACCTTCAAACTTAAGCCTCTTTAACATATTAGATAATAATAATATATATGAGAGAATCTACGATGACAAAACACACAATATAAATAATACCGAAATAACGTAACTCGGACCACTATCAATAAATAACACGCCTAAACTCAATTCCAATAATATCTCAGATCCTAATATTAAATAGTCAATCCTACCTTAACTCCGATCACCGATCCAAATTTAATGAAAGTTGTTTATTTACTCGAGTGCAATGGTATGAGCCTTGACCTAATCTTCGGGATAACCTCTGTTGGCTGCCACTTTACAATTGAATCACGCACTCTCTTAACATTCCTCAAATTGCCACCTCGCTTACTCTAACTTCTGATATTTAAAAGCTTTCTAATTTGCATCTTTTATTCACGTTTCACTTCTTGGGTTTTGGTTGGAAAATAAGTTGCCATTAATTCTGGCCCCAAAAGAACCCAAAAGGACATGTTAATGAAAAGACGCGTGAGTCCGTCACACAGTCAGATCTGTGAAAGGTGGTTATTCTAGCTTTTGACAGGTGATCACATTAATATGACCGGACTGTGTATAATTCCATCCTTAAAAATTATGAAGTAAATAAATTCAGAAGTAAATAAATGCAGCACTCGTATGTTGACCGGATATGCAGGAATAGTCCCAACTTAGAAGGTGACTAAAATGGGACCGGTCCTCCAGGTTCGGGGGCTGGGCGTAGGACTAACAACCCTATCCCTTAAAAAAACTCTTGTTACGAAATCTCAAGAAGAAAATATATCCGGGCTGATTTCTAGGAAAAGACTTGGAAAAGGTTTAAAAGACTTGCAAATAGGACTTTGGAATATTCGCTCTTCGTACAGAAATAAAAGACAGGCCAAATCTTAAATGGATTGATGGCCTAGAAAAAGATGTCCTAGTTTTGAGAATTAAGAATTGGAGAACACCAGCAGGAAGAAGACTAGCTTGGAAAAGGCTTCTTCTCCAAGGCCCTCCCTGGGCTGTCGAGCTACTGAAGAAGGACGGAAATAAATGCATTACTTTTAAACCATTCATTATACTCTTCTTGAATGAGGATTAAAACTTAAATAAAGAGATTGAAAATGAACAAATCTGCGAAGTACAAAATAAACGCTCAGTAAAATATTCTTATCGCATTACATGTTCTTTAAACTTGAACGAAATAAAAACCAACCCTTTTCTTTAATTAAACAGGATTAATTTAGAAATTACATCAAATTAAACATCTTTCCCTTGTTTAATTATCGGTGTAAAAATACATACCAGGAATGTTTGCCTAAAAAGAGAAAAATGCTGGAAACAATCTATTCTAATTAGTGCCAACAAAATCAAATAATGCATAAAATGTAAGAATTACCGAGATATATTAGAAAATTGAGACTTTTCTAAATGAATTGAGAGATATTGCCCATTCTTATCGTTTCTTTACAATTTTTCGATATTTATTTTTAGTTTCAACTTTCAAACAAAAGAATTATTCTCGCTTAAATACTCTGATAAAATATTTTCCAAGATCAATAGCTTAAGAGTGATGAATTATACTTAGGATATATTTTGAAGGGGAAATCTTTTGTGTAATGATCTGTCCTTCCTATAAAAACAATGTTTCTTCCTTCTCTCTAAATGAAAGTTAGCGTAGTTTTAATCTAACTTACACCAATCAGTGTGTGAAATAAGTTATTGGTGAAATATCGCCACGTTTGGCGATGGGAATTTGCGCAAGAACCATACTTTTTAGTGTATTTAGTAATAGAAATATTAAATGTTCACAAGTAATATAAAAAAAATTAAGTCAATTCCTACTAAGGTCAACAAAGAAAAAATTTATTTCTAATACTTTTTATTAAATAGTTATAATTAATATAATATGTATATACATATGACACAATCACAATATTAAGTGGCAAAATAGAAAGCGATTTTTCTTGCAATTTTCCTTTCTATTTAGGGTGTTGGACTATTATTTTTGCTTGTTACTATTTATTCAATAAGTAAATTTAATTATTCGAATAAAATAGTATAGTGAAAAAGAAAGCACGTTCTCAGAAATTAGACCATCCCAGGTGGGATTCGAGGCCACGACCTTTGGATTAGAAGTCTAACGCGCTATCCATTGTGAACATCCACACAACGAACGACTTTACTTTCTATATAGGCTGTTGGGCTAAAATTTTTGTTTATTACTATTTATTCATTTTTTAACTTAATTAATGAAAAAAAACCTATATGAACATCAAGTGTCATCCACTACAAGTTTTTAAAAATGTATTTGAACTTGAATGGACGAATAAAAAATATTTTATTAATGATTAAAAAATTGAACAAGATATATATATATATATATATATCGTCGGCCTAATTATCAGAATGTATAAACTCCACAAAGAAAACTAATTTGATACTCGAGTGCTACGCGCCAAGCTTTGTTTGGCGCGATTAACGATACAAATGATTATACACATGAGCACAATACTAATATCGAAGTAACCATATTGTAATGTTATCCCCCATTTTGGCGAACATAAATAAGAAATTGGCGCGTAGCACTCCGATATTGAATTAGCACCACAGGTGGAGTTGCGCATTCTGATAATTAGGCTGATGATATATATATATATATATATATATATATATATATATATATATATATATAAGTTGGCTCTGTGTGTGTTTTTTCTATTATGTCAAAAATTTCTGCTGTACGGGAAGGTGGATCCATAAAGCATTTCTTAACTCTAAATCACTGGCCTTATTCAGCGACAGCTCTAGAAATCATAATAGGTCTCTATTTTAGTCCAAAGACTCTTTTTGTATCTACATTTGTTGTGTCTCTTGAACTCCAATTTCTTTTTTCTTAGGCTTTGTAGGTTTTATAACTTTTTCACTTGATTTCTTATTTCATTTTATTATATTAAATATATAAGGAGAGAATGAATTAATAGTAGGAATAGAGCCATTCAGGATATTCTTTGTAAGAATATAGGTAGAAAGATGAAATCAAATCAGAAGTTCGATTGGATCCTATTTTAGCGTATGCCTTTGTTGTCGAGAATTTGGCGAATTATTAGCATAATATTGGATAGAAGTCTCAAATAAAAATGTTGATTTTGGCAAAATTTGTTACTATTTTCTTCACTCTGTAACTAGAACTGTGAATTAAATTTGGATTTTACTTGTAAATTCTCGCAAATAAGATTCGTATTTCCTCTTTATTTAGGTACTTTTTTATTTACCTCACGCACGCAAGCACGCATACTAAGATAATTCGAACTATTGAATTAATATCTTCAAAGAACATATAGTTACAATTTTTTTTTTCAATTTAAACTCCAAAGTGAAGAAAATTTTTTTTTAGAACTTCATTTTCATTATATTTAATGGAATATAAATCTTTAAAACATGTATAACGGTTAATGAACTGAATAAAAGTTCTATTTTTTTGAAGGAAAAATTGGCTTACAAATAGATTAACCTAGCAGGTATTATGTCTTCTCCACACTTATGAAAAATTTCACTTTTTTATTCTTTGCCATCCTAAAATTTAAAGCTACGTAAATTTTTGTAAAGGCCTCTTAACTTGCGATACAAGAAAATTGTAAGTGATATATATGTATATAATATTATTTGAATCGTCTCGGAAATATTTTCGAAAGACGAACATTTGTTTTATGAAATAAATTTATTTTACACAAATCCATTTGAGCCTATTTGATAACAATAACATTTTAGTTAAAAGAAGAAATAAAAAAAAAGTAATCAATAAGAAGATTAATGCAAGCTTAAATTCCCATGCATTATCCATAAAATTTGTTTAATCATTCTATTTTTCCAATTCCTACTATCAGCTCACTCTCTCTATATATTTATTTATCTTGGTGGAATTTTCTATCGTTAAAATACATTTTAAAGCGCTCAGTTAAGCTGAAATTTTATATACATGATTACTTTGGATGGCAATACAGTAATTTAATTATAATTAATAAAAATTAATTGATTAAAACTAATTAATCAAAGATTTACAAATACAGCCTCATTGGCATCATTTTTGGCGACTTATCGACCATTTCGGCGAGCGACTTGTTTCAAAACTTGAAAAGGTTTTTTTTCTCACATTTTAAAGCGCTCATTTGAGCTGAAATTTTCTATACACTATTGTTTTGGGTAAAAATACGATAATTTAATTATAATTAATTAAAATTAATTGACTGAAACTAATTATTTAAAGAATTACAGATGCAGCCACGTTGGATTCATTTTTAACGACATGGGTCAAAACTTTAAAAGATTTTTTTTCTCATGTTTTAAAGCATTCCGTTGAACTGAAATTTTATATAAACGATTGTTTTGGAAGACAATACGATACTTTAATGATAATTAATAATAATTAATTACCACTTAATGTTGTGATTCTGTTCTATGTATATGCATATTATAATAATTGTAAGTATTTAATAAAAGTAGCTAAAATAAAATTTTTCTTGGTTGATCTAAATAGGAATTGACTTAAAATTTTTTTTTATATTTGTTGAAACTATTATTAGAAAGGCTTGGAAGAGGACTTTTTATGTGAAAATACTTTTATAATTAAATATTTAAGTATTTCATAATGAGTAAGAAATATCTTTTTTTTAATTTTCAAAGTTTAGCTCCTTATTTATTATCATGTGGAATAAATATCTATATTTTTTTAAAAATTGTTATTGCATTACATAACAAGATTAGATTCTCACAGAATATTTTTTCAGTAATTTCCATAATTATTTCAGTTAGAATTTTAAAAAAATATATTATTTCAGTGAAGGGAAAGTTGATTCAATAGGTAATTATAAAGTGGTTTTTAATTTTCATTTCAAAATAATTTTAAAATTTAATTTTAAGTAATATCTTAGGAGTATTTTTAAATAACTGACTTTTAAACTCAGTGAAAAAATTTAAGAGGTTTCTGAATATTAAAAATGTGATATTTAAAATGGTAAAGCATTCTATTTTTCTTTCAAAGTTCCAATAACGTAAATAGAAATAAATATGTAACAAATAAGAATCGTTTGATAGTTCTTTTATATCGTTTGAAAAAATGTAGCACAAATTACTTTGTTAGTATTGTTGATTTGTCTTTTAGAAATAACATCTGAAAAAAAATAAAAACATTTTAATTCTTTCGTTTATTTTGTTTTTTCTTATACATCCTTTAAAACAGAATCATTAATAATTAATTAACTTTACAAGACCAGTTGTTTCGAATAGGAAACATAAAAAGCCTTGTTAAATGATAAAACAAAACAAAAAAAAAATATTTGGCTTGTAATTGTAATCTTATTTTTTTTTTTTAAAGACTCTTTATTTGGAATTCATGAGAAACAATAAATAAGTAAAAAATCCTTAACTACAACTGAAATATGAACGAGTGTCCCTAATTAAATTTTCATTGAAAGCGAAATTTATTTCCATGCGACAAAGAGTTACTTTTTTTAAAGCTTTCACAGGTATTTAATTTTTGAAAAGTAACATCAAAGGAAATATCCGGTTCTTCAGGAAATGAGCAGCAGCATTATCTTTAAAAAAAAAAATGTTTCCAGAAAGTAATTATTCAGTTACCTTTTGGTTCTTTATTTAGAATAAGAAATATTGTTTTATGGTTTATATTCGTTATTTCAAACGGAGCTTATGCGATAATTTCTTTACAATCTTGCAAAATTATTATTCATTTTATTTTTATACATAACTCTAGTTGAAATGCTATAATAATTCAGGTTATTATATCGTCATTTAAATGCTTTTCAAATGAATGTTAGAACCTGGTACCTTCTGTTTTGTAAGCACATAACATAACCACTATACTAGAATGATCCTCATAGTACGGAGGTTGTTACTGGCTAACATTCCCTTGACAGTGAGTCGGCAAAGAGGTGAACGAACGATAGCCATAGTTATGTCGAGTGTGTGAGCTGTTGTTATTGCGTCATTTTGCGTTTGACGGCTTTTAGTTACTCTTGCGGCGCCGCCACACAAATATTAATTTTTAAAGAATTATCTTAAGAGTTAGTGATATAAATCTTTCGGATATTTTAATTTTCGATTTGTTTTATATACTTCATAATAAATATTTAGAAAAGAAATTAGTAAAATTTTAATGTTGGGTATTATAAAAGCAAAATAATGAATCCTAAAACAAAAGTTAATAAATTTTGAGAAGCTTTCAAATCATGCTGATATCGTTGGTAGGTTAAAAAGGTTGGCAATAACATGACAAGTCAAAGAAATTGGAGTGACAATAAAAAAAAATATTTTAAATGATTAATTTTTTTTTTAATTAACGTGAAAGTTTAAGTCTCCTATAAAGTTTTCTACCAGTTCTTGTAGCAAATGTTGATGAAGAAGAATAGCATAGGGTGCTACACACCAAATAGTCGAAACGTGAGGCTTTTTACTTGTCAGATGACTGCATTGGATCACCGAAATTTTTGTTTTAATTTAAATATAAAATTCATATTCGCACTTTTCAAGTGATGCTGATAAAAACTGGAAAGTAAAGATCGTACAAAGCTTTGTAATACTTGGTTTATTCATTAAGGTTTTGTCGAACGTGGAGTAAAAGTTCTTGTGATCTGTGTTTTAAAACAATTATATGGTGAAGGTCATCTATTAAGCGACACATTTTGAAACTCTTCATAAAGAAACTGGCGGAAAAATATTTTTGGATTCCTTAACAATTTACGAAATTGAATGCCTCTTGCACCTAGCCCCAGCAAACATTCGCACTTTAAGTTTATTGATTCCTGTCGTGGAGCCATTATCACATAAGGAAACCTTTCACATGAAATAGGTGAGTAAAAATGAAAGCCTTGACAACACAATATATTTCCCATTTATGCATGGACGCAGATGCTTCTGCCATCTGGATATTGGCATATTACTATCCTATGGATTTTGTCGTTTTAATACATATATGTTACCGTTAAAGTATGAAATCTGTTATTTCCCAGAATAACTAGGTATTTCATGAAATAACTTAACAAGTCAGTTAAAAAATATATAAAATATTTGTATATATAAAATTATAGCAGGATATAAAACTATTGAATTGTACGATTTAACTAGTTATTCTGTAAAATGTAACGATTACTTGATCATTAAAGTATGAAATACTGAACTCGAACGTTCTTTGAACCGATTCTAGCTGTTTTGAACCTCTTATAGCTGCTCTGCAATGACGTGTATGTGAACTCTTCATTCCGCTGCTCTTAAACGTAGAATTTAGACGGTGAATTTATGTTAGAGTTTTGCATTTTGGATTATTAACAAATATTTTTGAAACCTGTTTTCAAGCAATTACTTCAAGCCTGTTTTCAAGCCAACCAGTAAATAAAGAGCAAGGGAGATTTGAATCTTTATTAAATAAACGTAGGACAAATAAAAACAGTGCTACATTTACACGTGAAAAACTATTATTTTAGATAATATAAGTAAAAAGTACTAAAACAGCACATAAAAAAAGTACCACATGACTATTGGTTACTCCAGCGTTATAATATCCTTGAAGTTCAAAGAGTAGAAAAATTAACTATGCCGGTAACAAATGCAAAAAAATATTTTTTTTTTACCATTCTTTTTAACTAATTTTAGCAATGTGAGCAATAATAAATTATATCATCTGCTTTTCCTTGCAATTTATCAATTAATCATCCTCAATAAGGATAAAATGCATTTTTAAGAGATTTTAGCTATTTATGATTAATTAATTTATAAATTAACTTTGAAATGTTCTATTTTTCACTTTAATTGTCTATCAATAGTTAGCATAAGGAATTACTAGTTATTTAGTAGAATAACTAGGTAAATTATGAAACATTTTACCTATTCTATACTTTAACTTACTTGTCTAGTTATTTCATGAAATACCTAGTTATTCTATGAAATAACTGAACTATGACATTTTAATGGTAATACATACATAATTTAAGGGCCGTGGGTAGCCTACCTGGTTAGAGCATTGGACTCCTAACCGGAAGGCCTGGGTTCGATGCCCGATGCCCTCAAGTACCTTCCGAGTACACATGGAGTACGTGCTTGTTAAATCAGTGGGTCCGAAAGTCTCGTGGGCTGAATCACGAGTGTAGGAGACTGGAGAATATTTACCTCCCTTTCAGTTCCATGCCAAAATTGTGGAGGTGGAGATAGGTGGTGCCGCCGTCAATCATCCCTTCGGTAATTTCACCTGCATGGTCACCTGAATGGTGTCTGTCACCTGTACTGTCACCTGTATGGTGCTCAAGGCCAACGACAGGCGTACTTCTAGCCCCTTCCCACGATGAATTTCATGGGCCTCGATCTGAGTGGATCAGACAGGTGGCATTGGAAACAACAACAAAATCTGAAGAATGATAGAGCACTCATAAGGGGTCATTTTTAATGGGTTGAAGTCATAACGGTCACATGATAAATGCTATCACGTATTCTCCGTCGAATTCAAAACTAGCATTAGACTTGTCCTTGTTGATCAACTTATAAAATTAAGATAACTTTTCAAATGAAATAATTGGGTAAAGATGTTCAAATGTTACAGTTCTTCCAAATTTCTCAAAATTTAAAAACATTTCTCATATTATACGTGTATTTTTAAATCTTCATTTTATTTATATATGTGCATTATTAATGTTGACAAATACGTGCTTTTTAAAGTGAAGTTTCTGCAAAATGCAAAAGTTGGCGACGGTGAAGCGCATGAACTGATTGGTTGGAAACACGTAATTACAATTATCAGATGACTATGACGTCACACGAATTTAGCCCATCATACATTGCTCGATCGAAACTTAGGAGGGAATAGGATGCTTAATTTCGATAAAACATTAGATGCGACGCAGATTATTTTCGTAAGATAGAGAAACTGAATTTAAATTGGTAAAAATGAAATGTCTTTTGCTGTTATAGGCAATAGGATTAATTACATATATATTGAGAATTTGAAGTTTCAAGAATGTAGTACATAACTGCAGACATCCGAGTAAAAATAAATGAAAAGTGCTGCGAAATGAAAAATGTAAGTGCCCTTTGTTCAAAGTATTAATTGAAGCACAGGAAAAAGGGAGGAAACAACGGGACTATTTGAATTGTTAATGAGTTGTTTGTATTACGTTACATTTCGTTGTTACTAGGGCTTGCTATTCCGTGTTATATTTTCAATACCGGGATTTCGGAATTACATTATCCAAATCCTGGGATCCCGGGATTAGGATTGAACTATTTATGAACAATGTTTACACATTAGCATAGTTGAAATTGCATAATAAAACAGAAAACATGATTAAAACATTGGTTTATTATTATTACTTAAACAAATAAAAGTAAAACTTAATTCATCATAAAAAACAAATAAAAATAGATAGTGAAATTTAAAAAAAAATTTCATCATTTCTTGTGTTTCTGTAAATAAGCTTTTAAAAACACAGCTCGTTCAGCGTTTCTTTGTTCTAACATCTCCTAGTTTTTGTTACAAATTGTCCTGCCGAAGAAAATGCTCGTTCAGACTCTACAGTAGTATATATAGGCTTTATCGTCATTCAATAGGAGTATGTTCTTTCAAGGTAGTTACCACGCGCGCGCGCGCGCGTCTCCCTCCATTTTCAAAAAGAGACATTTCTTTTGAATTTTTGATGTCAGTATCTCAAATCTAATAGGCTACATTGGTACATATTCCTATTTGATTTTATCTAGTTTTTCTGCTATACTTAAGATAACCGACTACGTTCGGAATGAGATTTTAAAAAAACGCATAAAGGGATAATTTTCATGATATTTAGTGTCACTTAGATTAGAATACATGTATAAAATTGTTTTAAGGACATTTTGACAATTTTTTTTATTTAAATACGATATTTTGGCAAAAAATTAACTTAGAATAATCTTTTTTCAAAATGTTCTCTTTTTATAAGAAATGCTTCTAAAATAATAATATTTTGTGTGTGTGTGTGCTTATAAAAAGTAAAAACATCTCCAGAGAGTCTGAACTATTTTTTTTTGTTCAAAAATTCACATTATTTTCAGAGTTACAACTTACTGAAATAATTATCGGCGTTTTTTTCTTAAAATTTCTCCCCTCTGTCGTCGTAAAACATGGATAAACCCACTTTTAAGTTATATATTTCAAAAAATCTAGTTGAGCCTCTTTACAGAGGTCTGAGCTATATACAGGCAAAATATTATTAGAATAGAAGCATTTTTCGCAAAATGAGAATATTTTGAAAATGGCTCATTCTATGTTATTTTGTCAAAATATTGTACTTAAATAATTTTTTATTGTAATAATATCCTTAAAACAAGTTTATATACATTTTCTAATCTAAGTGACACTAAATACCATAAACATTATCCATTTATACGCTTTTTCAAAATCACGGTTCCGAACGGTTTTGGGTTTTTGTTCATAAATTGATTCAGTTATTGAATCAGAACGTAAATCAGTTTCAAGAAATAGAAGATCCAATTGTATGAACTGTTAAAAATGCAATGGGATTTAAAGCGTTAAGTATATAAAGTCGGTCCACTAATAATTTACGGCATTTAATTGAAGAAGGAATAGTGTCAAAATCTATTCCTGAGATGTTGCTTACACCTTTGGGTAAGCATTGCAGTCAACCACTTAGATCTGTGCGAGGTTTTTCCATACGAGAAATGAGAACTGTATTTGTTTTTTAACTTATGGCACTCATAATTGCACACAAAAAATTCTATGTACATAATTCATAAAAAAATACATATAAATTTTCTGAGAATTAAATTCTTAGAAAATTTTGATGAGATAAAAATTTTAAAATATAATTCAGACAAAAATTAAATCCCGGGTTCCAGGATTTGAAGAAATACCGGGATCCTGGAGCTGCAAACCCTAGTTGTTATTGCACAGATTAATTTTATAATGGCGTTATTTCAAAATCTAGATAAAACAGACTTTCAAATATATTTTTATGGAAGAATAATCAAGTTGCCAGTTGGAAAATTAACCAAATGAGTTTACACTTTATTTCACAGAGAGAACAGATGAGTAGTAAAATATTTTTAAATATTTAAAGAGCCCAAGAGATGATATGGGAACAATGGTCTTAATGAAAAATGATTTTGAAAATAATTATTCGGCGTCCAAGAGAGAACTTTCGGTGGATTAATTTTAACGAGGAAATGGAAAGCTTTTTTATAAGAAATTGAAAAGTGTAGTTGAATGTTTTGACTTCTAAAACTAATTACAATACATGGAAATTATAATATTTAAAAATGAAGACATGGCATTTCGTTGGTCATTTATAACATGACGAATAAGATTTTAAGGTATCCGATTACGTTCGGAACCGTGATTTTGCAAAAACGTCTAAATGGATAATATTTATGATATTTATAATGTCAGTTAGATTAGAAAATGTATATAAAATTGTTTTAAGAATAGTATTAAAATAAAAAATTATTTAAGTACAATATTTTGACAAAAAATGAACATAGAATGACCCATTTTCAAAATATTCTCCTTTTGTGAAAAATGCTTCTATTATAATAATATTTCGCTTGTATATAGCTCAGACCTCTGTACAGAGGCTCAACCAGAATTTTTGAAATATAAAACTTAGAGGTTTGTTTATCCATATTTTACGACAACAGAGGGGAGAAATTTTAAGAAAAAAAAACGTCGATAATTATTTCAATGGGTTGTAACTCTGAAAATAATGTGAATTTTTCAAAAATCAGAGTTGAGCCTCTGTACAGAGATCTGTGCTGTATACAGGCAAAATGTTATTATAATAGAAGCATTTTTCCCAAAAGGAGAACATTTTGAATAAAGGTTATTCTAAGCATTTTTTGCCGAAATATTGTATTTAAATAAATTTTTGTTGTCACAATGTCCTTAAAACAATTTTATACATGTATTCTAATCTAAGTGGCACTAATTATAATGAAAATTATCCATTTATACGCTTTTTTTAAATCCCGGTTCCGAACGTAGTCGGATACCTTAACCGTAATAATTTATTCTATAAGATAAATCTTTTTAAATATTTTTACTGGCAATAATTTGACTTTTTGAGGATATAAAATATTAATTAATCCAAAAATTTGGTTATTGTACCGAATTATTGAAAAAAAATTGCTTTGTTTTCAGAAATATAGTATTTCCTCTTATAAAACAAATACTCGTCAATCACTCAGTAAATCTTTTTAAATACTTACTGGCAACAATTTGACTTTTTGAACACGATGACAATTTCTATAATTGTTCGATAAAATACAAGCAGTTCGATAAATTACACTATTTATGGATGAGACTGCAAGTAGTTTAAGTAACCTTCCTAGAATCAACATACACAGGGATGATAATATTATTTACTCGATATAATTAGTGATACACTTAATCGATACATTTATTGATTAAAACTATTATCAATGTAGGTGTCAATCGATGTCGACTATTCTAAGTTACATAATTACATTTTATTTCGAACGGAATTTTTTACCAATCTATTTGATAAAACTGTGACGGGGCTTTATCGGAGTTATTTCTATTAATCCTCTTGGGATTTCTTTGGGGCCAGAATGCCAATTCTTTCCAACCCAATAAGAGAGCGTGGTTATGCAGATTAGGAATCATATACATTGGAACGTTAGTATTCGCGATGAGCGCTAAGTAAGCTAAGTGAAGTGAGTTAAAGTTCTAGGGAAGAGAGTTAGTGCATGCTAGGAGTACTGTGAGTCGGTCTAATAGTGCCAGTGCAGATAAGAAAAAGTGGGTCCGAGACCAGAAGAGTATTGCCTTAGCAAGAGCAAATCAGATGGAAGGATAAAATTGATGATTTTAGGACCGTAGCTGTTCTCCAAGGAAATAGTGGTGAGCTTGTATGTTTAAGCTTTAAGAATAGGGCGGATATTTAATATTTTGAGAAATTTAAAAATCAATGGAAGATTTATATATTAACGCGCCGCACTATTAAGCAACACGAGAGCTACTAGTGATTGATTTCGTAATGCAGAGCCTTGTCCAAGTGTCGAGGAGGACACTTGATCTGGCACCCCTTTTACAAACAACCACACTACATCAAGGGATAACTTTGGACTCGACACATTTAACTGGCATCAGCTTCTTTTACATGGCGGATCTTCAGTAGGACTAGGACTCTAACTGCGATAAGCTGGTCACGAGTTCTTGACCATAACCACTGGGCTGCCATGACCACTATAAATTAAAGGATGTATACGAATTCATCAGAAATCGAATAGTGTAGCAGACAGGTGGGTAATGCGAATACTGTGACAGTTATTTTATACAATTTTGTTTTATGAAACATATATTTATATATGTGTTTGTGAATTTATACAATTTAGCGTTAAATGTTAATATTACATACATGCATTTTCAATTAATAAATTAAATAAGGTCGAGATCTGATATATATTGCTCAATGAATTATAAAAAGGTTAAATTAAAAATACTAGAAATAACAAAATTATTTTTAATTAATTGTTTGTCACTTCAGTAATGAGCGAATGGATAGTAAGCAAAGTTGTTTACGGCGAGTGGAATCGAAATCGCTAACCTCACTAGAAATATGTACCATATACTCTATGCTTGATTTTCATCTGTTAATGAACATTTGAGAAAATTAAATCTTTCTCGACAATGTTTTCTAAGTATTAAATTTTTTATCCTAAAATGTATTACTTATTTATAATTTATTTATTATCTTTGGGCAGTTCATAATTTTTTATGTTGTGATGAATAAATCTTCATTTTTTTGGAAATTTAAGGTGAGTTCTACACATAGATCAATATACCATCAAACGATTTTCATGACTTTACCAACTTTATACGCTCTTCAAAGTTGAAGTTATATAACTGTGATGAATATTGTCTTAATCTTTTCGTAAAACAATCCTAAATTCTAAATCGAATTTAAAAAAAAATCAAGCGTGTAAAAAAAAAATAAAATAAAGTTGTGTTTTGGATTATGATACCTGAAAATTATGTAAAAATTTGCAATCGAGTCGCGTTTTTCTCTTTCTGTTTGTTTATATATAGATGCCGTAAAATCCGGCGTATAACACACACCTATACTTTCAAGCTGCATTGTTTAATTTTTAGGTAAATTTGCCGTACAATACACACTCCTTTTTTTTACGAAGAAGCCTGAAATGTACGTGCGCAATGTTCATATGTTTCGAAGTCATTTATTCGAGGTAATATATTCCAAGCATTAGAAAAAAAACCAGTATATTTCAAGAATTACTACCTTTTATGTTCATAAGGTATGCCATTTCTTTTAAATAAACAGCATTTCGATGTATGGAGATGTCTAGTTTGTTTCTATGTTCATCTTTTTTTAT
Source organism: Trichonephila inaurata madagascariensis (assembly GCA_019973955.1). Taxonomy (NCBI): domain Eukaryota; kingdom Metazoa; phylum Arthropoda; class Arachnida; order Araneae; family Nephilidae; genus Trichonephila; species Trichonephila inaurata. The sequence continues at coordinate 233,923 of BMAV01014869.1, forward strand.
TTTAAAAGCTCTAATTCTTAGACCCGGTGTAAAACGCTCACTCTCTAATTTCTATCTAATTTTTTGTGTTAACCGTGAACATTATGCGCCGAATTTTTACGGTATATATTGAATAAAAGTGACCCCCTCATGCACTCAACACAAGATCTCCGAAACTATATAAAAATCAGTGAATTGCTTTTTTTTTAAAAAAATATTTTAGAAGAATTTTTTTACCAGCCCAATAGCAAAGAGCTCAGGGGGAAAACAAACTTCTATTCCACTTAAAATGAAGAAAGAGCTTCTTAAGGCTGTTGATCAAAAATTGAAGATGAAAACGGAAACCTGCAAATAATTTGGTATTCCTTACTCAATATTGCCAACAATAATTAAAAAAAAATTAGAGAAAATTACATAAATGTTTGAACGTAGTAAGTTTGAGCCAGAGCTCTATGTAAATAAAATG